>RJWT010021630.1:0-17505 GCA_004365215.1 Cuniculus paca | reverse complement strand
CTTTCGAATAGAAAGAAGAAAGGTGTTCTCTTTTTTTTTTTTTTCCAGTACTGGGGATGAAGCTCAAGACTCCAGGCATCTTAGGAAAATGTTCTACCATTGAGCTACATTCCCAGCTTGGAAAGACCATCTTGATGTAGAATCTTGGGCACAATTAATCCTTTTGTTGCTATGAAGGAATAATTTTTTTTGTCATCAATCCATTAGCATGGTCATCAATGATAGAAATGAGAATGCATTGCCCTTTTTGAAAGTTTAGATGGATCTTGTTTGTAATGGGGTCAGTTTGAATACTAAAGTACCTCAGTTTATATCATCCAAGGAAAGAGAATGTTACTTTGTGAGAAGAAAGTACTCTATGTGCACCGTTGTTGCCAGTGCTGAGGAGAGACTAGGACAGCAACAGGAAATGAGATCAGAGAGCTGACTTCAAGTGTTTAAAAGTAAGAGCATTTTTCTGTGATGCTTTTTGAGGAAAAACTTAGATACTAACTTCTTATTTCTCAGGGCTCACCTTAAATGTCACTTCTTCCACGAAGCTTTCTCTGAATCGCCTCTTCTCTTACCTCCAAGACCCCAAGACTCCACACAGTCATCATGCATCCCTATATCACTCTGCACTTCTTTGCAATATTTTTGGAAGCTGTCCTAGGTCTGATTCAGTTCCTGGTGTTGTTTCTTTAACACTAAGAACAGGCTCGCAGGAGGTGCCTAGCAAACCTTTGCTGAGTGAAAAAAGAAACAAATGAGCTTAGTAGGTAAGTTTAAAAAGGAAGATGTGGATTCCAGTAGAACACTTCATAACACTGCTACCACTGAACTAGGTCCAACAGTGAAGTGGGCTGCTTCAAAGGCCTGGTTCAAAAGAGTCAAAAAAAGCATTAACATTTTTTCCCTTAGATCCTATGGATTTCCATGACACCAAAGCTTTCTTAAACAAATGACATCTGTCCTCCTACATTCCTTGTGTTTCCATCTACATCTTCCTGCACTAAGAGGGACTTGAGTTTTTTCTCTAATGGGGGTGAGGGAAGGGAATCCTTACGTAGAACTGATTTTCCATCTTCTAGGAAAACAAATACAAGTCAGAATATTTAGGAGCTGCCCAAAAAAACCCAGAATTTTGGCCTCTTATGATATAAGGTGTTTTCTTAATAACTAGTACCATTTATGAAGCACAAGACACTGTAATAAATATGATGTACGAATCACAAATTTTCAAATTCTGTTCCTAGATGGGGATTGTTGTCTTCCAAATATGAAAATGCCATGGTTTCCTCTAACTGCCTTGGAAATTCAGAGCTAATGTCCAGCTGCTCAAGGGAGCCAGTCTAGGAATACAACCAGCTCAGATAAGGGCTATGGACCCCCAAACAATAGGGCTGAGTGTCTTTGTGCACCATTCAATATGACTGGCATGATTCTGACAAACAGCCCCCATAATTGATGTGACATTCATGCCTGAACTTATCCCACAACCATGTAGCACCTAGAATGCTCTAACAAACACATGTTAATTTTATTATTCGGATCTGTCTTAATGGTCTGGAATAAAGGGGAATCATATTCAGAAATACCTCCTAAATCAACAGAGAGAGAGAGAGAGATTCAGTTATGTTTGCTGTCATTCATGTTATCTGTACTTTGAAGAATGCTAATTTTCTAAAAATTAGTTAACTTAATATGATAAAAGTATCCCCCTACTCAAATAAGGAATCATTTCTTGAAAAGCTCAGTGATGGCAAAAATCAAACCTTTGAAGCATAGGATCTTCTCTGGGTAATTAGGTTCTGTTGTATAACATAACAGGTGCAAGTGTGAAAGCCCTGATAATAGTTTATAGTTATAATAAAGCAAAGCTGGTGTCTAAATAAAGAAACCACATAAGAAAGTTTGTGCGTATCAAATTTTTCAGAATGGGTCATTTATAATTAATCTTTTGGCATCATCTTCAGTTCCCCAGAAAATGTGTGAGTGCACTTTTGCAAACTTCTGAGCAATCAGTCACAGTGATGAGCTTGAGTGTTGTTCTTGTGGAAATCCAGAACAAAAGCAGAGGTATGTTGAAGTGTCAGGCAAGGCCAAACAGAAACAGAAAACCCACTCTACTGAACACAAATGCAACTGAGACTTTGCTGTGCCTCTCCAAAAGATTTCATGGGAACCCAGAGAAAATAGATTAATCCCCATGAAGTACAGGCATAGAACCATGAGCGAACCAGATAGTAGTTACAACCACAGGTTCCTCCAGTTGCTTACTGTGATCCCACATGAATTACATTGCTAGTCTGTGTCTCCATCGCAATTGGAGAAATGAGTGTATATGCTGCTGTTATCAACATGAGTTGGGTTAATGATTGTGATGACTATATATATATATATATATATATATATATATATATATATATATTTGTTGTTGTTGTGTGGTTGTTTTTTAATCTAGAATGTCACCTGAAAGTCTCATGTGCTCAGAGGCTGGGCTCATGAAAGATAATTAGATTGTGGTGGCCCTACAGCTGACTTGCTATTAGGAGATGGGCTTAATTAGGGGTAGGTCATTGGGGATGTGTCCTGGAAGGATATATTTCCCTCCCTGGCTCCTCCCTTTGCTCTCTGCTTCCTGACTACCTGACTACCACCCAGGCCCTTCTGCCATGTTGTTTTCATGTTTAAACCAACTGATCATAGGACTGAATTCTTCTGAACCATGCACCAAAATAAGCTTCTCTTCTTTGAAGTTGCCATGTTGGGTGTTTTGTCCCAATGATGAGAAAAGTGATTAAGACATATATTTCTTATAAATTACCTTTGTGCTACTGTTCCATCTTTCTTTTGCTTCCTCATGGCTTCAGCCATCATAGTGACTCCTGAGTCTACTTGCCTTAAGAGGTGCTAATGCCTGTAACTCTCTAGAAATGATCTTCTCTTAGTTCAAGTTGCTAAGAGGCAAAGTCTAATGGGATTTGTCCCTTCCAAATGGGCCCCTGCTAGCCCTAGCCCAAGCCCAAGCCCAAGGCTAGGATCCCTCTCACACAGAGCTTCTCCCTGTTCTCAACGTGGATCCATTTAGCAGGACTGAAGGTGAGGAGTCTCCTGTTTGGAGACTGGGTGAGCATCAGGCATCTGGATCATACCAGGAAGATCAGGTTAGATCCCTCCTGCTGGGTTGCATGGAAATCCCTGTAAGGAGCTGTGTGCAGATAGTGTTGTGTGTGAGGCAGAAGTTGATAGTAAGCTTGATGAAGTGGACAGGAACAAACCATCATGGTGATTGTAACTTTCAAATGGAACAGGAAGAAAAAACACTCTGTGTGTGTGTGTGTGTGTGTGTGTGTGTGCACGCACATGCTGTTTCTGAACAAGGGAAGGCAAGAAAGATGTTGGTGAACCATGTTGAAAAGCATAGGTACATCTGACATATTATTTTTAAAATTTTACTACAAGTTTTTTAAAGTTTTCAAAATCTTTTAAAATTACAACTAAGATGTTTGCTAAATAAAGCAAATATTTTCAAAACCAAATGTGTAGGTGCACACCTGTAATCCCAACACTCGGGATGCTGAAACAGGAGGATTGTTCCAAGTTCAAAGCCAGCATGAACTAGATAGTGATTTCAAAGTCAGCTTGAACTACAGAGCAAGATCTTGTCTCAGACAAAAACGTTTTCCTAATAAATATGTAAGAACACAAAATGAGTACTTAGCAAGCCAGCTGATGATTCAGCAAATTCTAGCTTGGTTTATCTGTCATATACATGATTTTCTTTTGCTTTCTGAACTTCCATGTGTGCATCTGTTAAATGAGTCCATGTTACTACCTCCTAATTTATTGAGAGGTTTCACCAATGGATACATAGACTTGGAAGAACTGATAGGAAGTTGGTAGGCATTGGCATGATTGTGTTGATTACTGGCAGCTAGCTAGCATCCATCCTGACTAAATGGGTCAGTCCAATTGTTAAATATGTTCAAGTATCATTCTTCATACCCTGCATGTTGTAAGAGCCAAATTCATGATGCTACATTTTATTATCATCGTCATTATTATGATTATCTTTAGTATTGTTCCAGAGCCCTGTTTAGCTTCCCAACTTAGGGACTTGAAAAGAATGAGGCTATAAGAATAGCTGCTAGGCAGGAATGTGAGAAATGGCCTCAGTACCAGGTATTTCAGGCACCTGGGGGAACAGTTCTGACCCAGCATAAGTTAGATAAAGCAATTTCTACAACATCCCAGGTTAGGGCAAAACTAACTCTGGTCCAGAAGGGATAAGATCTGTTTACAAACTGAACACTGGTACACACTGAGACAGGAAAAGAGACCCAGGACTTCAGGGAGATAGAAGGATGGATGTTGAGGCAGTGGGCCTGTGTCATTGGTAAGGAGGAGGATGAAGAGGAGAAGGAAGAGGAGGGGGAAGAAGGGCAGGAGGAGGAGGAGGAAGAGGAGGAGGAGGTTTAGGGAATGAAAGGGATCAGGGGTATGCATAATTGGACAAAATACAGAAGAGTGTGCAAACTTGGGAGGTGTTTAAACCTCATGCTTTTTTCTTTCTTACTGTTACCTCAGGATCCTTCAAAAATAAGCTTGCTAAATGTTTATTTAGACATAAATGGATGACTAGATGAATGTATGAGGGTGGATAGATCCAAAAGATAGATAGAAGCATGAATTGTGAGAGAAAGAGAAGCTCATTGAAAAAGGAACAAAGAAATGGATGAATATTCATATGAATAAATAACTAAAATGGTTAATGGGAATAGAATTAGTTAATGAATAATAAAGAAAATATTTTATCAAGGACTTCCTAAGTATCAGATATTCTGCTAAGCAATTCACTTACATCATCTCATTTAATCTTACAACAATCCTATAAGGTAGGCACTAGTGTCATTTCAATTTTATAGATGAGAAATTGAGGCATAGAGGTATCAAACAACTTGCTAAGATCACACAAGTAGGAAGCAATAGAGCCACCATCCCAAAGAAATCATTAGTCTTTACTCTTCACTACTACGGTTCACTATTGTCTTAGACAGTTTATAACACTGTAACAAAATAGCATGCACTGGGTAGCCCATCAACAACCAAAATTTATTTCCTTCAGTTATGAAGGCTGGGAAGTTCAAGATTGGAATGCCAACATGGTTGGTTTCTGGTAAGGGGTTCCTTCAGGATTGTGGATGGTTGATTTCTCACTTATCCTCTCATGGTGGAAGGTGCAATCTCCCTCAGGCCAATTCCATCAATAAAGGTGATTCCTTCATGACCCAATCATCTCCCAAAGACCTTTCCTCTTAATACCAACCTATTAAAAACTATGTTTCAACATATGAATTTTGAGGAAATGAAAACATTCAGACTATAGCAACCAGGGATCAGAAATGTGTGGGTTCATTTTACTCCATCGATAGCTGTTGGTCTCAGCATCTCAAACCAGATAAGAGATTCTTTCATAGATTCCACAGGTATATAAATGTGCATCTAGTATATCCCAAGTACTGTTCCAAGCACAAGGGTTACATCAGCAAACAAGCAAACATGGGCATTGCTTATGCTTTAGCAGCGATGACTGACAATAAGCAAACATATGTATATTTACAGATAGAAGTAAATACTTTAAAGAGAAGCAAAGCATGCTAGGAATTATAGGGCGGTAAGGGGAGTGGTAGTATGGAGAGGAGCTGTTTTAGATTGACTGCTCACAGAAGACTTTACAGAGGAGGTAAAAACACCTGAATATTAACTGGGCATTGCACAAGGATCCAGGGGCAACATTCCAGGCAAAGAGAATAGAAAGTGCAAAGGCTCTGAGGCAGAAATGAACTTTCTAGGTTTAAAGAGTAGGAAAGAGGCTGGCGTGGTTAGATAAGGATAAGGGAAGAGCAGGGAGATAGAAGGTACAACCAGGAAGGGAGAGAGGCACAAAATCTTTATCCTAAACTTTGCAGGTGGATACAAGGAATTAATTTTATTTTAAAGGAGGTAGGGCATCTTAATTGCATTTTAAAACATCCCTCTGGTTGTTGTCGGTTGCTATATTATTCGTGTCTTCAGTCTAACAAAACAATTTGGTCAGTTAATGTAAGAATGAAGAACATTTGTTTGGCCTACTTTGAAAGATTTCAACTGTCCTCTCTCTCCCCTCCGCTCCTTTCTTCATTGGGAGCCCATCTGTCATTGATTGGTACTACCTCCTGTGGTACCAGTGCATTAGTGGGAAGCCAGACATTCTCTTTGTTCTCTTTTTCCTCCCAGGGACCCTTGGCCTGGCCACCCATTCCACAACCCCAGCCAACAGAAGCTTCCCCCCTGCAAAAAACAACAACCTATATATCCATATATCCAATCATAGGGATTCTTTAAGCAAATCCATTCACTATAACAATTTTGGCCTTCAAAAATGATAGTGGAGATAAGTAGCTGCTAATGTGATACCGATATTCTATACTGGGGCAATAATAATGACAGTTACTTGAACATCTATTATGCACCAGGCTCAGTGTTTGTAACCAATATATTTTACTCCATTTAATTCTCTTCACATGGAGAGATCAATTCCACTTTTGTCCCCAGTGTGTAGATGAGGAGCTCCAGGCTTCAGCATCTTGCTACAAGTCACTAAATCAGTGCAGAGTTCTGTTAGAGGAAAAGGCAAGTCTGTCTGATTACAAAGCCCATATTCTCAGTTCATGCCACCCGCATGCCACTGGCATATAACTGGGCTGCACTGTTAGAGAAAGCAAGCTGACTGTTAATGAATAAAGGCAACCTCAATGCCATCTTCTTTGGTATCAAAAGGGCATACAGCTAAATGTTAAAAGTTATTATCTCTGGGTGGTTAATCATGGAATATTTTTGTGTGTGTTTATGATTTTTGTAATTAGTTGGAAAAAAGCAATAAAAGGTCTCTCTGTGCTTTTCTTCCCTACTCTGCCTCTCTCTTCCTCTCTTGTGGCCTCTAGACCAGCTGTGGATTTCTTTATGAATATAAAGCTAGCATGACCTCTTCCCTTTGGCCTCCTGGCTTTGCAATTTCAGCACTATTCTCTAGATTGCTTCAAATTTTGCAAGCATTCTAGATGCTTAGGTAGTTGCAAATTTTTCACCTCCAGGAACAGATATATTGCTTCTTAGCTAGGAGCTTGAATAAATATATCTGCAAATGAGCCAAGTCCCTAATGTGTTTGTTATTTAGGGGGTGGTGTTGGTAATGGCCTTGACTCCTTGGGCTAGGGTCCAGGGTTTTTGGTGATAGGAAAAGGACTTGATCTGCTCAGTGAAAGGCTGGGCTTAGAGAATGAATGGAGTTGAGCCAGACTCTGTTGCCAGCCTGAAACCTGAAATCTTCCCTCCTGCAACAGCATCTCAGGAAATGGGGGTCTGTGCTCATCCTATGTTTGAAGATAATTTCAGTGAGAGGTAACCCCTGGACTCTGTCATGCGTGCATGCATTTATTCACAAAAGCAATATTTATTGAGCACAAATCTCTCCAGGGCTATGCAAAGTGCTGGGAATTCAGCAACCAGGAGGAAAAATCCCGCCTTGCCTTTGTGGAGTTCGCAAAGTGGAATCTGTGGGGAAGACAAACACTGAACAAATGTTCCAGTGTGCAAATGTAACAGAAGGTGGAAATGTAGGGTGCTGCGGAAACACGTGAGAGGGGGCGCTGAGACTGTGGATTCAGGAAAAGCAGCCCCAGGAAATCATGTTTGAACACAGAGAGGAAAGATGCCTAGGAATACAGCAGGTGAGGAGCAGGGAAAGAAAGCATCTCAGGCTGAGTGGGTACATATGGGAGGATGGCAGGGGTGGAGGGCGGCTGGTGCAGGTGCAAATCCAGCATCCCACATTGTTACATTTGCACGTTATTTAGGGATGTGGAAGATTAAACTAGAAAAGAATTTTGTTTTTCTTGGATAATATAATATACTTATCATTATTATTATTACTATCATTATTACTCCAAACATAAATAAAGACATCAAAATTGTAATTACCCTGATTTGTTCAGTGTGTGCTATAATGCATGTGCAGAAATATAACATCATATTCCATAAATACGTACAGGAGACTTTTTATTTTAAATGACATCACCAAGCAAAGGCAGAATAGAGAATGAAGCTGCTTCTCTGGAGGAGAGGATGGTATTGTGCCAATGTGTTTTTCTTCCATTCAACAGATATTTATGCAAAGTCTATGACATAAAAGGCACAGTCCTGGATGTTGGAGAACTGAGGACAAAGGTCTTTAACTGTGTAGACTTATAGTCTAGTGGAAACAAGCAAACAATAAGTAGAAAAAAAAGAGAGATAAAATAATATTGAGTAGCACCAAGAGCCAGGTGTGATAGTGGACCCCTGTAATCCCAGCACTCTGGGAAGCAGAAGCAGGAGGATCAAAAGTTCAAGCCCAGCCTAGACAAATTAACAACTTGGTGAGATTCTCTTTAAAAAAAGAAGTCCTGGGAATGTAGCTCAGTGTGAAGGCCCCGGGTTAAATCCCCAATGCTGAAAAAACAAAGTAAAGGAGAACATGGGGATATGGAAACCAGGGCAGCTGAGTGAGCTGTCCTATTCCTGTTAGGTGGTCAAAGATGTCCTTTAAAGTTGCCATATGAGCAGGAAATCTAAGGATGCTAGGCAATAAACCTGACCTCTGATTGACCAGACCTTATTATGTATCTTCCTTCCATGAGCTTTCTGGTTGTGTGGCCAGGTTGTGTAGGGGTGGGTGGAGCTTTGAAACAGTGAGGAAGTCTGCCATTCAGAACCATGACCTTGGTTTAGCTGGCTGCAAATAGGATGCTCAACCAGTTTGCATTCAGTTCTCAGCTGCCCCTTATGATTGTTTAATAGCTGCTTTAACTCCATCTCCTGATCACTGGTTGCTGTACTTATTGACCTTCCAATTTAAAAACAGAGATGAGTCCGATCAAATGCAGAGCAGAGCCAGCACTGCTGCCCAGGCACGTTACAACGGTGTATTGTGGAGATGGAAATCTCCTGGCAATATAACAGGCATCTATTAGGAAGCTGAGTTATACCTTTGCTCATTAATCAGAGTCTTCTGATAAAGTCTACTGCAGCCAGAGTGCTGTGTTCTTTCTTTCTTTTTACAGATATAAAACAGTATCATTGTCTTTATCGATCTCTACTCCTGTTATTATCAAACTATACTCTTTCAAAGTCACTACCTGTGACTCCCCTCATGCACACTGTCCTGTAGTCTTATAGAAAAGGTAGTGGGTGTAAGTAAAAGTTTGGTGTTTGATTTGCAATTTTTTGGCTTATAGGCTGGGTAACCTTGGATAAATTGCTTTAACTTCTTAAGCTTCAACATACCTAGCCATAAAATGGTGCAGTTGTTCCTACCTCCCTTGATAGTTGAGAGGATGAAGTTAAATAGTGAGCTTGATACTTTTTGGAAATGACTTCCAAAAACCTTAGTACATAGGAATGACTTTAGTGTCTTTTAGGATTCAGATACATGGGTCATATCCACAGAGAGTCTGACTCAGTTGTCTAAGGGTGTTTATTCCTGGATGATTTTGTGAAAGCATTGCTCTATCCTTCCGTGTTGCTGAGGATTTTCTCCTACAATTTTCTCAGCCCAGATTGTGCTGTGTTTAACTTTCCCTTTGCCTGAAGGTCTACCTTAAATGCCTCTTTCTCTGTACCAAACCTTTCCCATATCCCTAGGTTTGAAAGCAGTTGTGTTCTTTCTTATGACTGCCTCTATAAGCTCATCTCTCCTGTACTATACAACATTTCATTATGGCTTATGGACTAAATATTATGACCTAAATATTATTAGTAAGATCATGAAAATAATAACTTCTGCTTGTGGCTGAGAATTAAACACTGGCTGAAATTAAATCAAGTCTCTAGGAATTTTCAGTTTTCAGTAACCAAGCCATTATTATCCCCTCACCTGAGTTCATCACATGTTCATCTGTCACATCTGTAGCAGCTGGACAAATATCTTTTGAGTTTGTTCATATATTCATCTCTTCTAGCCAATTTTCTTCAGATTTGGTTGCTTTCCAAAAAAGGAACCAATATAGATTCCTCAATTATTTCACAATAAGAAGATTTTTATTGACTCAATCATTTATGCATTATGAATAATCATTGTTAATGGTGATGAACCATTCATCCACTCATTAATTTAAGAAAAGTCTTTCCCCCATACCCACATGTGTGCCACGCAATATGCTGTCATAAGCTTCATTCCTACACAAGCTCAGTACATGTTGATGGAATTTTGAAGTTGTACTGGCAAATGCTCCCAGTCTCTAGCTTTGAGAGTTTTTGCTGTCTTTACTGGGCAGTGGGTGTGTGAATGTCATTGACCCAGTCCTTTCTGTCATCTGAGCTGATAGCGCATTGACAGCTTTGATGCAGTGCCATCAAGGACATTAGAGCTCTATTATCTTCAGTGCACCAGGGCATGTTGTGTGAGACCAAAAAACCGGATGTGCCAGCAGAAAGGAATGCAAATTTTTACATTGCAATAAAACTCCTATCAATCACCCAATGAAGACTCAGAGCAACTGAACTAATATCTGAGCTGTAAGATTGCATTTTCTCTGAATTTCCTGTCAATGGGAAATGTTTGTGCATACCAAAACACCAGCTAATATAAAGCTTTCAAAAAACAAGGAAGAAAGAAACATAAACAAGAAAACAGAAACATCCTGTCAACCTGCCCGAAGTGTGCTAATTATGTTTAAACCTGTATCGAGTACCAGCTATATATATTGAGCACTTATTTATTCCTTTCCCTACTTGAACCATCTCCCAGCCAATCAACACAGCTCAAGGATGAAACAGGTGCAGCATAACTGATGATGTCATATTTAGTCATTATCATTGTCATCATAGCAGAACACATGTACATCTTCCATGTGCCTCAAAGACTATATATGTCATCTTTAATTCTTTGCAATTATGCTATAGGTGAAGCACTATCATTATCCTCATGGTTCAAATGAAGGAACCGATGTATAAAGACAATGAAGGACATTATCAAAAGGTGTCAGATCTGAGGTTTGACTTCAGTTCTATTTAATGCAGGTTGGTAGCTAAGTGGATCACCTGCTGATCTGAAAATCTCAATATTATTGATTTAAGAGCAGTTTGCTTTAGCCAGCTGAGTTGCCAAAATCTAGTATTTGGTCAATCTTGGGGTCTTGATTTAAACTAAACCTGTGATCAGATGTTCTCATGAGTATGGGCCTGCATTACTGAATAATACTCCATGAGTTCTGAGAAACAGCCAATACCATAGACATAGCCTATGTTCTCAAGAAGCTTGTACTGGTGGGTCAAAGAAAGGGAAAGCCTTCTGGGTTGGGGAGCTCCAAATCTGTGGGTCACGGAGGGGGCACCCCAAATCTATTCTTGACAGGATTAGCAAAAAATTCTATATGAGAAATAATATTACTCAAAGAGCAGATTGCATGGCTATCCTCTTGCTAGTTGTGCCTTCATTAACTGCTTCTTTTTATAAAGCAGTGAAGAAAAGATCCAGAACATCCAAGGAGAGGAATCGAGCAGTACACTCCTCCCCTAAGCTCTTTCATTTTCTATTCAAGGTACCATTAAGAAATAATCAGATATTATCCCATTAGTTTCCCAATTCTCAATGTCAAAGGTCTAACTGAAATGAAAGTAGCCCCTCTCCTTTCTCCTGCTCGAGTCTTGAGAAAACGGGAAAGAGCAAGTTTTATTCAGGATAAGCTTCTTGATCACAGCCTGGTCATTACTTCATTGCTTTTTCCCCAGGAAGGCTTACCCACTTTCTACTTTTGCCCAAGGTGGTGATCATATCCAATTACAACTTTTTATTTGTGTTTGGGCACCAAGGGGAGGCTTCCCCTATACCATGATACAAATAACTAGCAAGCATGTGAAAGTTCTTATAACCTAAAGCAGGTTGAATTTAAGGAACAGATTCATACTTTTGCTTTTCCCTTGTTGTAACTCATTTTATAGGCACGGAATGGCACAAGTCTCATGGTGCTGTGATCCTCAAGTGACGATTAACATCTATATTTATTCTCTATGAGTAAAAGGAACAATGTATCCAGACCTTTGTCTGTGAGAAAGGAAACAGGACATAGAAAATGTCTAGGAGGGGACTATCCATGGGTTCCCTGATTCTAATTTTTGCAGGAGGGGACACTAAGGCTAACGCCTAAAGGATTATTAGGAAAAGGGACTAGAATGTCTCAGAGAGGATGTGCTGAAAATCTCTGAGGAACAAGTTATCTAGTGGTGTAACAAAGGCTTGGAAGGTCAAATGGAAGCAGGAAAGTACAAGAAACTGAGGTTGGCAGGACTACACAGGGGCTAGGAGATGGAGAATTGCCTTATAATAGGAAACTCTGATCTTGGTAAGGGTTGCAGAATGGACACAGATTTGAGGAGGAAGATTTCTATCTTAAGGAAGGATTTCTATTTAGAGAAAGACTGCAAGTATTTTCTCTTACATGTTGAAATTCCCAAATCATAACCAGTATATGATTGATACTTTTAGGCCAAATAGAGTCCTACCTCAGACACTCTAGTAATCATCTAATATTTCTTTTTTTTGCGGCACCAGGGATTGAACTCACAACCTTGCACTTGCCAGGCAGGCGCTTAGGCCACTGAGCTAGATCCCCAGCACCGTGTAATATTTCTTACAAGAGTATTAATAGACGAAATTTTACCTACACTTCCACATTTTCTACATCACTATCACCATTTTCCTCTAAATCTTCAGGATCAACTTTTAAGGTAAACCAGCCTTCCTGTGACTCGCTTTTGTGTTCAAGACCTGCCTACACACTCACTCTTTCATCCTTCAGTGGAATCCCTGAAAACATCTTTGGGTTGGAGTAAGTTTGCAAAGGGAATCATGAAGAGCATGCATGTTATTAGGAGAACATAAGCATCCTAGATTGAAGCTACTATTTATCGCTTCTACTGCAGACCATGTGGACAATGTTCTTTCCCTCCCTAGTCTAGATTAGCAGAGAAAGTTTTCTTTTTGGCTTTAATCTAGTTTTCCATTAAATTCCAAGGGTGGTGGGGAAATAGCCCTTCCCCAGAAAGAAGAGGTAAAATCTTTCTTACAGCCTCATGAAAAGAAAAGAGAGAAATGAGTGGGAGGGGTGAAGAAGAGGAGGAGGAAGAGGGGAAAAAAAAGAGAGGAGAAGGAAAAACAGGAGAGGAGTTGGAGGAGAACAGGAGGCACAGAAGAAAAACAAGAGTGTCTGAGGAGGAAAGGCAGAGGAGAAGGAGAAGGTAAGGGGAGAGGAAAATGATGCTGAAAGGACACAAAAGAGAAAGGGGAGAAGCACAAAAAAGGAAGAGGAGAGGAGGATAAGGAAGAGGAGGAAAGCAAAGAGAGGTAGAAGAGGAAAACATAAGGAGGAGGACTACAAGCACCAGAAGAAGAGGAGAGGGACGAATGTGGAGGAAGAGGAATGTGGAGGAGGTGAAGGAGAAGGATAAGAGAAGAGGAGGAGGTGAGGAGAAGGAGATGGTGGTGAGGGGACCAAAGAAGAGGAGGTAGAGGAGAAGGGAGGGAGCAGATGATTGATGATCTTGGACTAGATGACCTCTGCCCAACAAGTCCTTGTCCGGTTCACACCATATAAAGTTTTTCCTATCCTGTAAATGAATAGAACAGGGGAAGATCTGAGTATGATGGAACAAATTTACCTTTATTGTTGAGTTTTTTCTCTCATTAACCAAAATTTCTTATCAACCAGGCATCTGATAGTTATCTTTAAGGAGAAATTATGAAGTCAGTAATTTGTGCTTGGAGGAGGATAAAAGAAGCCCTCTGTATCATATTCTTCTGGCTTTCTAGGGCAAGGAATTATGTCTTCATTGGCCCTCAAGTTACTAAACACTTTGGTCTCTCTGAGAGGAATTTGCTATAGTTTGTGTTCTAAGGAAGGGCTTATCACATTAACAAAGGATCTTACCAGATTCTACAAAGCTGGGGGAAGAAAAACCCCACTCTTTAAATGTTGGAACCTAACTGGCAAAGTTATTACAGGGGCGGGGCATATGATAAGAAGATGTGGCCATGATAGGTAATATTACACATGGACTTCATATCAGTTAGTTTAACAAACCACCTCACAGGTAAGCAACTTCAAACAACAGGCACTTATTGGTTAGTTATCTATAGTGTTCTGAGCAGTTCTGTCTTGACAAGATGGGCTGGTTTCAGGTGGGTTTGCTCATGAATCTGTGGTCCTTGGAGTTTGGCTAGAGGCTTGCTGCAGTGGGATGCTCTTTCACTTGTCCAGAAATTACTGAGCTATTTGTTAGGATGACAGGTGGTAACCATGCTGTGTATTTCTCATCTTCCCACAGAGCAGTCCAAGCTTATTTACAAGAGAGACAAAGAGTAGAAGGGTGCCATGCCTCGACTTCTTGTGCCTTAACCTTAGAAGTGAAACATGTTTATTTCTGCTGCATTGTTTCAGCCTAAACAAGACCAGCCCATATCAAGGACTGAAAAAAGAATCTTTCTTCTTGATGCAAAGGAGCTGCAATCACATTACAAAAGATGTGCGTACAGGGAGGACTGTAGAATTGTGGATAGTTTTGCAATTGATCTACCACAGAGCAAAAGGTTTCTCAGAGATATAAAAGCTGTGAAGTGAGTTTCATAACCTATGTGACTGACTTCATGAATTTTTGACAGATCTATCACATTTATGAATGTCATAAGCAACTTTCCTCCTCTGGGAAAGAAGAACAGCATGGGATGGGGGAGCACATCCTCCCGCCCCATCCTCCCTCTACCTTCACAATGCTGTGACAATGGCCACTCCCTGTCCCTGACACCTTTAATTCATGTTAGATGGAGTCAGTGGGATGAAATCAACCAGATGGAAAGAAAATGCCAGGATACGAATGTGGTGGCAGAGGAACAAACCCAGATTCTTGCTCAGCTTCCTGACTTTGCCAGCTGCTTGTACCCCTCCGGATGGTTGACTCTGAGCCTTTCCAGGGTACTCAGCTCAAGTTTGCTATTGCCACACAGGTATTTAATGCGGGAAAATTTTAATCACGTTTGTTTTCCCATGTTTTGTCCTAACAACAAATCATTTTTAATGGGAGATGAGGGGATGGAAAAAAAGATGTAGCAAATCTTGGCTGGCATTTTTATCACCAGTCTCAGATCTTTGGTCCCAGGGCTGAATTTGCCACCAACTGCAAATCATCCTGATTGAATGAGATGCATGGATGTTGGGAAGAGGGATCAGTCTGAGGATCTCATGAAGGACTCATGTGGCCCCCCTACTTCCCATTTATCTATCACCCCCAAGTAAGAATTTGGGTACTGTGTGGCAGGCATTGTCTTATTTTAATCCTCTCTATAATCTTTCAGGAAAGGTGATTGTTTTCTTCTCTTGACATTATAGAAACCATTACTCTGAGGTCTCCAGTGACTTGTCCAAGTTCACCCAGCAAGTAAATCACGGAGCAGGGGTTAAACCCAGGTCTGTTAAACTCGAGAGCCTGTGTCTGTAACCATGGCACCGGGCTGCTTCTGTTTACAAATCAGGAGACATTTCAAATTTCTTCATGGTTATACTTTCCCTTGGAGAGGTCTGTTTTCCTACATGCTTACACAGAAAGACTCATTCACTTGAGTAAATAAGTCACTCAAGGCATTGTGTCTGATCCCTGGAGGGGCCAGGCCAGGACACCAAGTCTCTTGACAACTTATCCATGTCCCCTCTATTGGAACACAGACAGCATGGTCCTTTCCCTTTAATAAACAAGGCAGAGCCCTATAATCCCTGGCCTTGGCTAAACCCTTGCCTGACTCACCTGAGGTATGTAGATCTCTACAGTAAAAAGACAACCGTTTCTAGTGCTCCAAACGAACTCCATGTTTCTCAAATGGATTCATGATGCCGAGTCATATAACTTTTACTTATTTTATTTTTCAATTATACCTACCTTTTCAATTATACAAATACTACTTGACTACATCTGGAGTATTTAAATGCAATTCCAAGACATCATAACATTTTACTCAAAGACACTTTAGTGAACATCTCCAACAGATGACTCATTTTGAATTCAGCATATTCAGAATCATGTAGCTTATTGTGTCCTTAGTTTATTCATTTGTGAAGTGCCATGAAATGCTGAGAAAGCTCATTAAAGAGTCATAAATGAGGAATTGCAGTCAAAGATGTAGGTGAAGAGTCAGGAAATATTGCTGCATAAATCAAGGGATAGAAGAATTTCAACCAAAGGCAGGTGATCAACAGCATCAAATATTACCAAAAATTAAAGTAAAATAAAAGCTTAAAAGTGACAATTTAATTTCATGGGAGAGGGCGTGGTTCCCAGGTATCATCAGAGCTATTCTAACGGAACTGTGTTGTTGAAATCCAGATGGTAGAGGAAGTGAAGAGTGAAGTAAAAATAAGTAGTATAGAGTATATTTTATAAAAGCTCAGCTGCATAGTGGAAAGTTGGAGGAAGTTTCTACTCTTGGAAGAAGCCAGGAATGAATAAGAGTGCTCTTAAAGATGGGGAAATATGAATTTATAGTTGTAAGGGGAGACACAGTTAAAATGCTGAGATTGAAAGCATAAGAGAGATAAGGGATAACTGGTGGAACAAGATCTTGCTGAAAAGATTTGGTATTAATAGCATGTAGTAATGAGTTGGAATTAGAAAGGAGGCACAGCTCTACCATCTGACCCATATTTATTGAGCTCATCTTCTATGTGATGTTCAGGACAATGGGAGGTATGATGGAAAAGAAGTCCTGGCCTTATCCTCCAGTTTTCCATAGTTGGTTGTGAACTAAGAACCAAAGAAAGCCAAAGTTATGGTGGTATGATGCATGGGAACTGCACCAGCTCTGCAGAAAGAATTAAAGAAGAATGCCCAAAACAAAAACTCTGGGACTTGCATACAAGTAGCAGCATGAGAGGGAGGAGAAAAGTATTCTTAGAAGAAGGAATAATGTTCGTAAGGGCCTGGAGACCAAAGCAAGTGGGATCTACCTTCTGCCTCCAGAAAGAGCTAATGTAGGTAAGGATGGGTAAGGATGCAGGGGAGTTTGGAGGTGAAAGGCAGAGTTGCCAGAGCACCAAGTACAATGAATGGAGCAGCTTGTGTTTTCTTGGAGAGTTCAATGCTGGGAGAGCACATAGAGGTGATAGAGATGTCCTGAGGAAGGGTCACATGATTGGAGATGAGATGGGCCTATTATGTGTCTGAAGGACAAGCTGTGATTTCTACTCTGTAAAAGTTTGTATACTTCTCATCTCCACTGTTATCAGTCAATCCAAGTGATTCTCACCTTTCCAGGTCTACCAAAAAAGCCTCCCCTTTGATTTCTGCCCATCCATTCTTAACTCTTATACTTCCTTCTCTATGCAATAGTCTTTTAAATATTATAGATTGCATGCCAGACTTGTCCTACAGCACTTAGAAAAAAGTTTCTGTCTTTTGCCACAT
>RJWT010021629.1:6815-17614 GCA_004365215.1 Cuniculus paca | reverse complement strand
CAGAAATATAAATAGCATCACACACTAGGAGACTGTACTAGATCTAATATTTATCCATCTTGTGCAGAAATGGGACAAGGTCATTGGGAAGTGTAACCTAAGAAGTGTAAGTAAACCTGTCTGGGGAATGTACAGCTTTTAAGCAATGGTTATGTGATAATTTCTATTTCTGGCTTAACATAATAGAAAAGAATTTCCTCTAAATCAATATTAATGTAAGTTTTGATCCAGTTTTGACATATGATTCACTAATCTTTATTTTGAGTACGAAACTTGAAAAGGTGGAGAGGGATCACATTCCTGTTTATTAGTTATTATTTATTTTATTTGTATAACTGCAGGGCCATTTCAGCATGGGTCATTCAACTCTCTTCTCAAATACTCAATTTATTGTGAGAGTCCAGATTTGATGAGCTGCACCAATTGCAAATGAGTGATAGAGTTTATTTTACCCAAGGGTGGGTAGTGCTGCTCCATTGTAGAGCACTTGACTAGCATGTGTGAGGCCCTGGCCTTAATGCCCAGCACTGCCAAGAAAACATATACTTTATCCTATTGAGAAAGTGGTGAGGCAGCTGCATTTGTGCTATTGCAGTCACCTTGTAGAATTAAGGACCAACTCTAGGAGTGTTGGGTTTCATTGGATTTGTGGGTGAGGTTTGAATGTTGTTATAGTTCAGATATGGTTTGCCCCCAAAGGTTCATGTGCTAGAAGCTTGTTCCCCAATATAATTGTATTGAGCAGTGGTGGGACCTTTAAGAGATAATTAGGTCATAAGCTCTACCTTCATGAATGAATTAATGTGTTTCTTAAGAACTGAGCCACACTATCTTCAGAAGCATCTCTGGAAGATATTAGAAGAGACCTGTGAAGGAAGATGGGCACTTTCAATGTGGTGAAGGTGGCCTGTAGATGCCATAGTAGTGGCTTGGCTTCAGGCTCTTCCTTCTCAAGTATCTGGCCAATGAAACCGAAGTAGAAACCTGAGGGAATCTGGGAAGACTTGTTTTCATGATAAAATGAATAAATATTGTCAGCAATATTCCTTTTCCCTTCTTCCTGTCTTAAATGTTGATGTGATGCCTGGAGTTGTGTCAGCCATATTGTAACAATGAAATAAAGACCAAGACAAGCAGAGACATATGCCTTTCCACCTCTCAGCAGTTGCACCAGCACCAGAAATGCCTTGGCACCAGATTTCGAGTCATTTGGGAAAATAAGTCCCTTACTGTTTTAGTTACTGTTGGTTGGGCTTTCTATTCAATCATATGTCACATCTGTTGCAAGTTTCTTCATTTTAATTCTGAGTCAAAATGTGAGTGTTTGTATTTTTGTTGATGTCACATAGGCACGTGAATTTAGAAATGGACAATATAAAGTAGTTTAGCACCATAACGTAACTCGAAATGCCAAATCTTATAGAGAAAAAAAAAAGTATACCTTTCTAATCTCAAAATAGTCTTTCTTTGGTCTTTACATGTAACTTTTGTCTACCTTTCCAGAAAACTGGGAAAACATTGTTGTGGAGTTAGGCAATGACCTGCTTAGACAAAACTACAATTTTAAATGACTCTCATATAAAGGTGGGAACTTCTTTGGTTCTGAAGATGGATGATATGGCACAGAGCCAGCTGCTGGTTTCTTCGTGTGCTGTGATGTAGGAGAATGATTTGAAATGAACTGTATACATCTTTGTCACAGATGCCAACTTTTTTTTTTTTTTTTTTTGCCTCACTAATCTTGCAGTTAGCCCTAGAATCTGCCATGTGGACCACATTAGTGACCTTTTTTATTCCCAGATTTTTTTTCTGGAAGACGTGGCTAATGGGAGGAAAAGAAACACTCTTATATACTGGACCTTGGGATAGCAAAATGGTTTCTACCTCATTTTTTTTCCCCTAGATCACTTTATTTGGGTGATGGAATCACAATAGCCCATAAGAAACCAAAGAAAACATTTCAGACTATTTAATAGATTAAGTTTAGTCTTACAGTGCCAAAGGTACTTACGAAACCAAGCTTAGGGAAAGGAAGGCAAGGGGGAGTGGTCACCCTCAAAAGATTCACTGCTCAATAAAATCCCCTATAGACAACATTCTCAGAGAATTTCAAGAAACAAGTCTATGTTGACAGGAGAAAAGGAATAGGGTGATTTTATCTGCCAACATAAATGGAGTAGGTTCTCTTCTGGCCAGAGTACAAGTGTACTTTCTATAATTAGTTGCAGGTGGAGCTCTTGCAATGAACTCTTTTGGAGTCCATTGACATCTGTGTGCAAATTCCTGCTCCCCGCCCCATTGGCAGTTTGGACTCAATAAGTTGTTTGGCTTTGCTGGAATACAGAAAATTATAAATCTCTTTCACTTACACATACACACACACACCCCACAGATAAAGCTGCTCTAAAGATCAGGTTCAGAAAGTTGTGAAAAGCATTTTGAAAAGTTTGGCAAGTAGGTTTTTAGGCAGAGTGTGGACATGCAGCCAAGAGCTGAAGCAGCCTGACAAGTAGAGTTCTTGTGCGTGCAGTTCCCTCTGTTTCTCTGTGAAGCCAACTTTTGACTGTATCTTGGAAGTGGTGTGTGGCCATTTTGTTTTTCAGTAGGTAAGGTCTAGGTTAGACAGAAATAAAGACTGTGGCAGCTACTCTCCATCTCATAAACCGTGGTGGGGCATAAACTTTAAACTTGGCTATATACTTTGAACAGCTTCTCTTGGTGATTCTTAACTGGGGGCAATTTTGCTTCCCAAGGGGACATCTGGAAATGTCTGGAGACATTTTTGGCTGTTAGATTTGGAGGAGGCAGGGAGGTGTACTGCTGGCATGGATGCTGGTAAAAATCCTACAGTGTGCAAGGAGGCAGTCCCTTTCATTGTACAGTCCATAATGTCAGTGCATTTAAGGTTAAGTCTCAACTTTATGATTAACCAGATAGTTCTTTTATTTTAATTTTTTACTATCCTTTGCCTTCACTCAGTGCTGTACTTTCATTTTGTGTAGTCATGCTCAAGATGTATGTAGTTCTGTAAGACTGATGTTATAAAACCTAAAAGCTGATTCATCATTGTGTGGAAAAGAATTAATTGTCAATGGTGTCTTTTTTCTCTTTTTTCCAATCTTGATCTGAATTAGTAATCATGAATCTTCAAATTATGTTGAATTCTTTCAGAAACAGACATTTTGTAACCAGACATTACTCTCGTAAAAAATGGACAGTTCATTAAGGAAATAAAATCCCTTTTAAACCTATAATTTCTATATATATATTACTGACTTTCTGTCCACATCTGACATTTAACTTGAAAGGATAAACACTTTTGAGTATCTTTTTTATGTGTTAAACAATTTGCTAGTTATGCAAGACATATGGCATCTTCATTTTATAGATAAAACATAAGGTAGAGAGATTAAATTGCTGCCTGAGGCCTCACTATTAGGTGGAGCTGGGATTTAATCTCAGGTATGCTTAGCTCTGAAACTGTGTCCACTGTAATGAAGGGGAAAACAACAGATTTGCTTGGAAACAGGATTTCAGGTTTGAAATGGAGCTTCTAATACAGAGTGAGAGTGGCAGGGAGAAGCTTCCTGACAGCTTCTGAAGAATGCTGGCACAGAGATACACAAAAAGGATGGAAAGCAAGAATGAGGAAGGCAGTTAGTGGGGGGAACCAATAGAGGAGGCAAGGCAACAGGAAGTAGCAAATGAATTCTTGTCAAATAAGTAGGCAGAGTCAAATACTTAAGGAGCACTCTTATCATAGAAACCCATCCGGAAGGATGGGAGGAAGCAACTGTAGGGCAAAGAAAAATTAAAACCATAGGTGGCAGAGGAATGAGAGAGATTATACCTTAAGATGCTCATTTATTACCTGGCAGGTTCTTCCAGATTGTGATGACTTTGACAGAGTCCCTGGATCAGTAAGAGTTGAGCCTCAGGGACAGGGCAGCTTTTTATTTGGGTTATAGGACACTATAATGAGATGTGGGGGAGTCTTATTAATTTGGTCAGAATTCTTTTTCACCCTGTATCCATCTTCAGGAACTCGAGAGTACCTTGCTGGCCTCCTGGCCCAGGAGTCCCTCAGCTGGCACCTTTCCACTTCCTGCTTAGCTGTCTCTGATCTCACTGGGGCGACCATTGTATTCAGGCTCAGGATTTTGGAGGACTCAACATCTTGTATCTCAGAGTCAGATTTTCCCCTTTTGGGTCCCAGCCTTTCTGAATCCTGCCTGTCCCAGAAGTTTCCCTTATGAAACTTCTTTTTTGTCACTTTGAGAATCCAGACTATTCATTTACTAATTCATTGTCACCTCTTGTTTAAAGGAGAATGTGATTGGAAGTAGCAGAAATCCGTTCAAGTTGAAAGAAAAGGGGGATTTACTGGGAAACATAAGGATTCTTCTGAGACCCTAAGGGTAAGTGGGGCAGCTAGGTATCATGAGTGGCTGGAATTAGGCTTTAGTTGGAAGATAATCAGTAAATCAAAGTCTCTCTCTCCCCTTCCCTTCCCCTCCCCCTTCTCGCTCTTCTGTTTCTTTTTATTTTCTATTTTTATTTATGCCTTGGGAAAAAGTGGCCATTCAAGGAAACTGAATTTGCTTTGTCCTGCCCCTACAAATGCTCAACAGGTACTGCCTAGTGTTGCAGTCTTGCAATTTCAAATTCAGAGAACGAAAAAATCTGACTGGCTCAGTTTGGACCCAGAGTTTATTCTAGACCCAGTCAGCAGTGGCCAAAGGAGCAAGTCATGAGGCATATAACCTGTCCACAGAGCTATGTAAGTCTCTTTGGGCAGGGCCTGATGAGTAGAGTCTCTGAAAAAGGAAGTGTGGGGTTAAGGTACTGAGGAGGAAATGACAGCTGTTGTTGGGAAATGTGTTTGTGCAGCACATAATTGGAAGCTTGTTTATTTCAGTTACTAGGAAGACCAAGATCAATCAAGTAAGACTTTTATAGTTAGGAAATTTAATGTTTGTTGCTTCTGTCTATAACTAGCCATTTCAACAGCTATTTCTGTCATTTCCTAGAATCTCTTGAGCTTCACACCCATCTTGTCAATCTCCACCTCTGATTTGTGCCCACTGGAGAAATTCCAGAAGTTATATTGACTGACACCAGGATCAAATTCTATTGTATCTTAATGAACCCACAGGGATCCCTTATATAATGCCAGACTACATCTTTTATGAAACTTTAAAACATGCTCACTTTCTGCAAAATTCCTTAGTGCCGATGGAAAATGGGTCTCCAAAGTGGATGAGATTTTAGTGCTAACAGGATCTGTAAACTTTTAGAACTAGGTATGTAAAAATTCAGTGTCTTCTATTTTTAAGGCATAACAGCTTGAGTTCTAAAAACTATTGACTGTTGAGTACATATTATCTGAAAAAGAATGGAAAAAAAAATAAAATTCACTGATTTACTCCTTGGAGAAGCCTTCTGAAATAGCCTTGTAAAATAATAAGTTCCTAAAGAATACTGAAACCAGAAGATGCAAGCAGTATATGAGAGGGAAAGTTAGATAGTACCCTTGAAAACCACATTTAGAAATTGTTCAAATTTATAAATATAGAAAATGTTAATAAATAAATATTTGCCTTATCAAAAATTTTAAACTTCTGTCTGTAGTTTTTTTGATTTGGGGAAGCCAGGCAATTTTTGAGAAGCCAATGTAAGCATCATAGTTTTCCCTAGAAAAATGCACATAACCTAAATCGTGCACATTTCACTTCTTCGTTTCTACTCTAAACTCCAAGGGCATCTAAGAAATATTTAGGTCAAGAACTTCTGTAGAGATACTGTCATTCCATATTAAATGTTGCATCCATATTGGGAGTAAGTAGTTCCTAGTAGTTACTGAAACAAATAAGCTTTTAGTAATTTGAGACATGTATTTTGCTCATGTCTATTCAATTTATGCTGAGATATGGGAGACATGACCAGGAGTTTGGTGATAGTAAAAGCATGTACACATTATTAAGGTGGAAACTTATTAATGGGTTGTACTACATTCACTAAATGCAGTCAGATACCATATACTGTAGGTGGTCAGTTTTAGTCCATCTTTAAGAATAATTTACCTCAAAATGTTTTACATAGTAGTGTAATAGTGCTGTACATACTTAAATATTTTCACAAAGGACTTTTATTTCATTATGTTTATCTGTGGGTGCCAAAATTTCTAGTTCACTTCAGTCAGATTGCATTTCATTTCTTTGTAATTGAAAGTCAAATCTAACACTACAAGTTCATTTGCGCTTTAGGCATTTGTGAGAGAGCAAGGAACAAAAGGTTTTGGTGAGTTATTCAGTAAGGCTTAAGTGGGTACCTGTGTTCTTAGTTATATGTGAAGGACTGGAGAAGGCTGTGAAGAAGTGTAAGAAGCACTGCATATCCCCTTACCCTCTCATGAAAGTTACTAGAGTCCCATTTCCTTATTCTATATAGACAGTGAATAAGGAACACAGCAGTGACATACCTTCTTTTTGATGCATTATTGACTACTGTGGAACTTACCTGAGCATGAAGTTTCATCTAGGGAAGGAAATTTCTTATATGATTCACTTTCTGGAAGACTCATTGATGTTGATGTTAATTTGCTCTCTCTTCTGTAGAAGCTTATCCAAAGCCCAAGAGGGTGGGCACAGCTTCCATTCAGCATCCAGTGTAGGGCTCTGGAAAGGGATAGGAGTAGATGTGGGGTTGAGGAAGACCTATGTATTAGAGTCCTATGTGTAAGGGACCACCCGAGCAGGCATGTGTTCTGCATTACACCATTTTGAAGCCCATGTGTGAGAGAGAAATTTCTTTCCAAGTTCATTCCATACTTCTGATACAGTTCAATGAGAAAGTCCTAACTTGGTGCCAGTCTTGAACAACTCTTCAGCACCTATTAGGCATTTCTTGCATTACATTACATTGTCATTCTATCAGTCCCCATTTTTTCCTTTGCTTTGATGTGTTGAATATTCCAAGCTTGTGAAAGAATAACTGGCAATGTGTTGTTAGCAGGGCTTGTTTCCTTTGTTCCTGCTTGGTTGTCTTTGATGGTGGTTGAGAGTACTATCTTTGGAGATAGATAACCGGGTTTCCATTTTCAGCTGTAGGACTTTGTTTACCTTACTCTCTGAACTTGTTTCTTTACATGTAATGACGTATGGTAGTTTTATCTACTTTAGGTGAAATTTAATGGGATTTAAATTGAGTTAGATTAAATAAGTTACTTCATATAAAAATATTTGGCACTAAGGGCTGGGGATCTAGCTCAGCAGTCTAAGCGCCGGCCCAGCAAGTGCAAGGTCGTGAGTTCAATCCCTGGTGCCGCAAAAAAAAAAAAATTTGGCACTAGACTGCCGTGAATGAACATCTAAATAATAGATGATGATGATAACTATGATAGAAACCAATCTGAGAATAAAGCAAACACATGAAAGAGTAAAGAGCTAAGAGAATGGTGGAGATAGGGAGGCAGATATACTTGCAGTCTGTCTTACCTCTGAATTTCTTGCAATTTGGAGGAGCCAAGTGAAGTAAAAGTTTTGTTCTTATAGCCCAGTGAATCCTGACTGATAGTGCCTTGATTATTCAGGGCTCTCTGTTTAGATGTTGTTTTGTTTTATTTTTGAGATAGGGTCTTGCCATGTAGTAAAGCCAGCTCTGAATTCACTATGTGGCACAGGCTGGCCTCGAACTCATGGCAGTTCTCTTGCCTCAGCCTCCTGAGTGCCAGGATTTGTGGTTATCAAAAGTGAATAGATCTCAGCTCTTGCCATGAGAATTTAGTCTAGCAGGGAAAATGATATGCACTACATACATTAAGAAGAGGAAGAAAGTTGTACTGTCTATTAAAAAATATAATTAAAGCCCTTTAGGGGCCAGAAAAGGAAGAGATAAGAGACTTCATATAGGGAAGGGGTCTTTGGAGGCAATCTCTGAGGATGGTCTAGGCGAGAAGGAGAGCAGAGATGGATGGTGGGGAGCCTGTGTTCTTAATAGAAGGAGTGATCAAGAGAAAATAGATGAGTAGAGACTTATTCATGGAGCATAGGGCTGAATGCTGGGCAGAATTACAACTTCAAATATTGCACTTATATTTATTTATTTATTTTTATTGCACTTATATTTAAAGAGGAGAAAGGCAAACTAACACCCAAAGGTCATACTTTCTTAGAGTACCACCTCCATCAACAGATTAGTATGAGGTTTGAAAGACATATATAATGACAAACTTCAGTTTTCTTTTATGAGTTTTTGTATATGTTCCTGGTTGTGTGAACTCCTGTGGGACAGATGTGGGATAGCAGAAGCATGTGTTTGAGTATTCACTGTCAATATGCTGATGTAAAAAGAGAAATGTACTTGAGACCCAACTGTAGCTCTCAGGATGTTGAGTTTTCCTCAGCTTAATAATAATTCCTCTTCCTCTTCCTCTTCCTCTTCCTCTTCCTCTTCCTCTTCCCATTCTTCTCCTTCTCTTCCTCCTCCCCCTCCTCTTCCTCTTCCTCCTCCTCCTTCTCTTCCCCCTCCCCCCTTCTTTTTGTCTTTTTGAGGCAGGATTTGATATGCAGTTCAGGCTAGCTTTGAACTTGGTAGCCCAGGCTAGCCTTGAACTCACAGTGATCCTCCTGCTTCAGCCTCCTGAGTGCTGGGGTTACAGGCCTCAGCTTAATTCTTTAATGTGCTTTTTCTTGTGTGTGTTTGTGTTGTTTGTGTGTGTGTGTGTGTGTGTGTGTGTGTGTAGGAATCAAAATGTCATCATTGGCTATACAAGTACTGTTATATACTAAGGAGATGCCATACTACAATCTTGGGAACAGTTTTTCCTTGTTCTCTTGTTCATTCTCTTTTTTTTATTTTAAAAGAGAATAAAACAAAACTATACAAAACAGAACAGAACAAAGCAAATCAGAACAGAACAATCCAAGCAACACTGGACTGCAAAACAGGACAACAGGAAATGAACAGTGGGCACCATAATGTCTCTTGTTTTCTTTGAAATAGTTGTCCATACCTTCATACACAATAAATTTAAACAAAACAAAATTGTATAAAACCAATCAAAGCAAAAGAATGAAAGCATTATGGGACTTCAAAACAAGACAATTGGAAATCAACAATGGTTACCATAATGTCTCTTATTTTCTACAAAATAACTGTCCATACCTTCACACATATTGAAATCAAATCACAGAAAAAAAAGACTAAAACCTATCAAAACAAAAAAAATGAAAGCATCACAGGACTTCAAAACAAGATAACAGGAAATGAACAGTGGTTACTATAATGTCTCATTTTCTTCAAAAGTCATCCATACTATCACATAATAAAATCAAATAAAACAACAGAATAACACCAATCAAAACAAGAGAATAAAAGCATTATTGGACTTCAAAACAAGATGATAGGAAATCAACAAAGGCTACCGTAATATCTCATTTTCTTCAAAATAGCTATTCATACCATTACATACAATAAAATTAAAACAAAACAATAAAACCAATTGAACAAAGGAATGAAAGCATTATAGGACTTCAAAACAAGATAATAGGAAACCAGTAATGATTACCATAATACATCCCATTATCTTTAAAATAGATGTCTGTACCATCAGACACAGTAAAATCTAACAAAACAAGACAGAACAAAACTAAACCTAACAAAATTATGAAAACAATACAAGAGTTCAAGATAAGACAATAAGAAATTAACAGTGGTTACCACCTTCTCCTCCTAGGCATTTCCTCTTGTATCACTTTCATAATATCTATTGTGCTTTTTGGATCCCACTAACTCCTTCTGTTTTTTATGCTAGAGTTCACCTTTATGAATTCAAACCTTTTCATTCATGAACATGATCTCCAGTTGTATCCATTTACTTACAAGAGCCTTAAGATTATCTTGCTTTATAGCTGGGTAGCTTTCCATTGTATGAAAATACTGTATCTTTCTTACCCATTCTGTGGTGGATGGGCAAGTTACCCTTTATTTTTTCTGGTCTCCTGTCATGTGGAACAATTGTTTTCTCTCCTTTGATTTTCAGTCTATGAATTTCCTTTTGAGTTAAATGTGTTTCTTGTATATAGTATATCGGTGGATCTTGTTTCTTGATCTACTCTCCTTGTGTTTCTTTTTATTGCTGAATTGAGGCCACCTACATTAATGGCTACAACCAGCATACATTCGTTTGTCTCTACCATGCCATCCTCCTGCTGTTGGCCCTCCACTTTTCCTCTTCATTCAGTTGCCTGCCTTGTTTGGCAATCCTCCTCTGCTTCTGTTCCTGGAGCCATGGTCATCTTTATCTCTCTTTGGATTATCCTTCAGCACTCTCTGTAGGGTTGGTTTGTTGGCTGTTGTTATGGTTTGTATGTAGGTGCCCCCGCAAGCCTCATGCAGTCATGGAGGTGGCTGAATCTAGTGTTTGTGATTGATTCGTTGTCTAGTGCTGGGATTGGCAGTGTGTGTTCTGTACCCACCCAGAGGTGGAGCCACCATACAATGTAAGGTTGAGAAGGAGGTGGGTTTTTCCCTCTCTTCATGGTTCACTGTTGTCACTTGCAGCCGCCATGAATGGCTGCTCCTCAGTCATGCCACCCTGCTTGGAGCCAGCTAAGTATGACTGAAATCAACAAAACTGTAAGGCATAAACCTTTTCTTCCTTCACTTTGGGCATCAGGTATTTTGTCTCAACAACGAGAAAAAAGTAACCAAGACAGCTATGAACTCCTTCAGTTGTTTTTTTATCATGGAAATATCTTATTTTTCCATTGATTTTGAAAGATAATTTTGCACGGTAC
>RJWT010021628.1:0-17507 GCA_004365215.1 Cuniculus paca | reverse complement strand
TGTTGGTAGAAATATAAAGTGGTGCAGTCATTATGGAAAACAGCATAGTGGTTCCTTAAAAACTTAAAAATAGAATTATCATATGATCCAGCAAGTGTACTTCTGGGTACATCCTAAAAACAATTGAAAGCAGGGTCTAGAAGAAGCAATAGCTAGAATTTTAGATAATAGCTAAAATGTGGAACAACCTAAATTCCACCAATGGATGAATGAATAAGCAAAATGTGGTATAGACAGAATTATTTCCGAAAAAGAAAGGGAACTCTGACATGCTACAATATTGATGAACCTCAAAGACAGGCTAAATGAAATAAGCTAATGAAAAAAAAATAATGTATGATTCAACTTGTATGAGGCATCTGGGTAGTCAAACTCACAAGGAAAGAAGTATAGAATGTTGGTTATCAAGGCCTTAGGAGAGGGAGGAATGGGGAGTGGTTGTCCAGGTGGACAGTTTCAGTTTTGCAAAATGAAGAGAGATGGATAGTGGTAAAATCCTTGCCTAATATTATGAATGCATTTCATATTCCCAAAGTGTATGCTTCAAATGATAAATTTTATGTTATGTGTATTTTATATCATAATAAATAATTTTTTGACATGGGAGTAATTTTTCCTGGGCAATGTAGCCCTGGACAGAATTTTCTGTAGTTCTACAAGTGACTAGCAGATTGGATCAACTGACACATTACTAGATTTTTGGAAATGGGAATAGAGCATGGAACTGGTCTGACATTCCTTTTCTATATACTTTCCTACCACGAAGCTCATTCATCCTTAGACTTGAGGTCTCCACCATTCCACCTTGCTCTCTCCAGCCAGGCCAGCACTCATGCGCATGGGAGAGCCCTCTGCTTTACATCTGCTTCTGCCAGGCTGGACTTTTTTTCCAAAGTGCAATTTTCAGTGTCCACATTTTATTTTAGCTGAAGCTGAATCAGGTAGGTAAAGCATGTATTACCACTCCTTGGTAGTAAATGCAGATTTTCTTTCATTTCAAAGACATTAAAGTCTTACTGAAGATACAAGTCTTAGTGAACTCATAGTGAAGACACAAAGTATGGAAAGAAGTTATTTGTTGATGGGTCCACTTACCACCCACTACCCATAGCAGGCTGGAGTTTAGGACCTAGTTTTCTGATGCCCAGCTTTGTCGTCTATTCTCTATTGGCATACACATAGCCTTACCTTCAGACTGTTGTAGGCCAGATCTGAATCCTGGTCCAATCCTATGTCATTCTTGGGTTGTTCCATCTGCACAGGCAAAGAGACAGAAAAGTACGTATTCCACAGAAATATTTCCGACAATAGTAAAACATGCTCATTCTGCTTTTGCATAGACACTTGGTGCCTTCAAGAGCATTTCTGTGCCTCTTTCAAACCATAGCTCAATACTCAGGCTACCATGAAGTCCTCTGTAAACAACTCCTTTCTGCCCCCTTTTATTCACATGGTCCCCATAGGCTTACAGCCTGAGTTTGTATAACATTGTGTTATAGGTTGAACTGTGGCTCCTCAAGATATTCCGAAGTCAATCTCCCTCAACTTTGAATGTGATCTTATTTGGAAATGGGGTCTCTGCAGATGCAATAAAGTCAAGTAAGTATGGGCTCTAATCTCATAGGTACCCTCCTAAGAAAAGACATACACATAGAAAAGAAGGGCATGTAAAGATGGAGGCAGGAATTTGAGTCAAAGAACATCAGGGATTGCCAACACAGGAAGCCAGAAGAAAGGCACAGGACAAATTCTAACCCGGAGCCTTCAGAGCTTGGCTTTATGAACATCTTGATTTCTGGATTCTAGAACTATAAGAAAATAAACATTTTTTGCTTTACGCCATCAATTTGTGGTTTGCTTCAGCAGTTCTAGGATGCTAATGCACATAGTAAAACTTATATATCTATTAATGAGGTTAGTGAGTTACACTTGAATCTGGGAGGGGATACTCCTGTGTATTCTGCTTCCCATCTAAGCCTGAACCACTTTGCATAGGAGCGGCCCCCTCTGTGACCCTCTACAGGAGGTAGCAGGAGAGCTGGTGCACAATACTTGCTCAGGACACATAGTTTGACTTCAGAACTCCAAAGCTAGGGACTGCAGGTGGTAATGGTCAGAATAAGAGCCTATTAGGACTCAGCTGAGCCAAGCATACCTATAATTACTTGACAGCCATTAGACTGGAATTGCTCCAAAGGGGGTAGGAAGCACTTTTTATAAGTGGCTAACTGCTTGGGTTTGAGTTCAAGTAGTCTTTAAGATATTCCTGAAGATGGATCTTTAGAGCTAAAAACTGACAGAGCTTATCAAGACTACCTACAATGCTTACAACCTCAAGTCCAGGTGAGGCCATCATCAGCTGGGAATGGATAAGGGTTGCCTCAGACAGCACAGGACCTGAGCCATGTCCCACAGCCCCTTCCCGAAGAAGGGTACCTACATTTACTGCACTGCTTCTAGCCCTGAGCCCAGGAAAAACTCCACTAAGATCCCAGCCTCTACTTTGCTGCTCACTCACACCCACGGTACAGGGCATGTGGCCATCCAGAGTCAGCACTCCATCTGCTGCCAAGGTAGCAGGCCTGTACTGATGCTCTGGGTAACACAGACTCACCACATGACCACGTGTAATGCCACGTAAATACACTAGGTTTTCAGAAAATAGGGATCTACTCAAACTCAAGGAGTTGAGTACTAAGGTGGGCTGGCAGTTCTGTTTCTAATCGTGCAGCCCTGGAGGCCAAAGTGATTTTGCCAGGCCAGGGAAAGGGAGCTGGACTGATAGTAGGTCAAAAACCAACAGCTGGCTTGTCGCAGAAGTCCCACTCTCCCAGGAGCTCAGTTACTCCCCCACTGACAGTACATTCCTCAGGCTTCCCTGCCATTTCTCATTCAGTGCATGGTCTCTAAGAGTGGGGCCCAGGGCTGTACTGCTCCAGGATAAAGACCCAGGTAGCTCAAGATTCCTCTTGGGGCCAATGGCAGATCCAGGAACTTGAGTCTTTGTAGCTTAGTCTCAGGGGTTTGTAGGATTTCCATGCTCTCCACTGTCCCACTCTTGTCCTTCTAGGTAAGCTGTCAGAAACAGACACATGCTCCTGAAAGAGATCTCAACACACATGATGGAGCTATGGTCCTAACCTACTGTCCTTATGTTGTCCAGTGATTATGTTTTGAGGGAAGAGATACCCTTTTTTTTTACTTGGTCTCAAGACACACACAAGTTCTGTAGCCATGATTCCAAAATTAACTGGCATTTCTGTAATGGGAAACGGACCCAGAGAACGAATCTTTAGGTGCAGCAAGGTGGGCTAGGAGCTTTTATATGACACATTATCTGATGTCATCTGTGTTTTTTTTTTAAAGACAATGTTTTGCTATGTTAAGTTGCCCTGGGACTCACTGGATAGCCTAGGCTGACTTCGAAATCACAGTGATCCTTGTGCCTCAGCCTCCCAAGTGCTGGGATTGCACACATGTACCACAATGCCCGGCACTATATAGCCTTCATGTACCGATGGTCTCTGACTTATTACAGTTGACGGACAGGTCTTTCACCTTTATAAAGGTACAAAAGCAACACATGTTCAGTAGAAACTGTACTTCAACTTTTGAACTTTAAATCTTTCCCCAAGTGAGCAATATGCTGCCTGATCCTCTTTGGTGACGCCGGGCAGAGGCAGTGCGCCACAGCTCCCGGCTGACTCCACGGTTACGAGGGTAAACAACCAAGATCCTACAGTGTACCTGCTTGCTAAGCCAGGATTTTCAGAAGGTGAGATGTATTAAATGCATTTTGCACTTATGGTGTTTTTAACTTATGATGGGTTTATCAGGACATAACCCCACTGTAGGTCCAGGAGCACCAGTACAACATTTGATTTATACTAGCCTGTCAGGTGGCTTCCCTTATAATTGAATGAGTCATTTATAGACCTAATCCTTTCATTCCTCATTCTGGAGTCTAATCCACCTTAGAGATTTAAATCCAACAACAAGGTTTACCTCTCCACTTACTGCTTGGGAGAAAAAAAAAAAAAAAGAACAAAACCCAGCAAGATTGGATAGCAGTACAGATCAGAGTTTGCACAGCATTTGATTGGAAAGGGAAGAGGGGTGTTGCAAAGGTAGAGTACACAAAGAGGTAGGAATGGGGTGGGCTAAGGATTCAAGGAGGGTTTCAAATCCCACAATTCACAATTCAGACCTGAGAACAGACCAAAGGCCTTTGCCAAACCCATTATGAAGTTAGCTAATGATACGATCTAGGTCAGATATGGACTTGCATCTAGAAGTGGTCCATTATAATACCAAGGAAATAAAAACTGGTTCTTACTATTTACTACCACTTATTAAGTGGTTCTTATCTACTATATTCAATGGGCTCTCTATTGCTGTAGAAAGAGACACCCTTATGGCTTCTCAGTGTAAAAAGCTTTGCCACTGGCAGCCTAGGGGGAATGTGTTCCTGTCCATCTGTGTTAGGACACTCACGGACTAAATGTGACTCCAACACAGATGGAAAGCACTCTGAAACCTAGCACCAGCATGATCCCAGGGGGTCACATGAGGCCTGGTGGCCATGAGCTGGGTTTTGTCTCACCCTAGCACCATAAGGGTACCTAGCCATGTCACACACCTGGCCTTTTTTGCTTTCTTGCTGCTCTCTCTTCTCCAGCTGTACCTGCAGCTTCTTCCGCTCCTGCTCAAGCTCCCGCACTCTCTTCTGTAGCTTCAGGAAGACTGTCATATCCATGGCTGCCTTCTCCACACCAATCTCCTGCAAAGGAAGAGAAAAGCAGGGAAGAGAGGTGGCCATAGCACAAACACCTGGGGAAGTACACAGCACCTCGCTGTCCACCTCCACAGCAGCCATCTGTCTCCTCACTCATCCCAAAGATTGACCTGCACCTCAAATACAAAGCCACTGCCAACCAACTAGCATTTACTATATTAGAGCTGTGACTCAAGGCTCAACTTCTTTCTGATAACATCTGAGTTTCAGCCATCCCTCTTGCATGGGCCAAAATGACCAATCACATATTACAGGGACAAATGGATACAGACATAGCTATTTTGTTTGGAAGCTAAGTGTTCACTTCTGGAAAATGGCTTTATACCTTAGACACTGTAAAACCAAAGATCTAACTCTTCCTGATGAAGAATTGATGTAGTTACTAATCACTGTAAATGTGCTGTCAACCACTAGATTGTACCTTGAAAGAGAACAGTAGCCCTGCCACAGAGCCCATCTACCAACCAGATCTTAACGCATCAATTTCCCAGCAGATTCTTTCCCTTCAGAGTCATGCTTGAATTTTCTCTCCAGGGTGCTGCTGTGTGTTAGCTGTGTGTGCAAACACATCTGTCTGTGAAAGGGTAATGTGTACAAATGCATCAACATAGACTGCTTTTGCGTGCGCATATGTACATGTGCAACAACATAATGTGGTCCTACTGGCATTCAGTGAGTGCTCCATGTCATCGGCACTGGATCAGTCTCAGCTTCCTTGAAGAACGCAGACCTGGAGATATGAATGCTTATATCTGCATAGAACAAGGCACGCACACAAACGCTGGCAGTGCATCTGGAGTTTAGGTTGAATGAAGCTTCTAGGGACCCAGGCTTAGAAGACTGCGGTAGCAAAGTCAAAGGCCTTAAGTTAGCATTACTGAAGGCTCACTCAGCACAAAGCGAGGCTCAAGCCCCATGGAAGAGCTATAAGACCTTTTCTCCAAAGGGTCATCCTCTACCCCATCACCATCTCTATTATCGTTTATTTTTCTTTGTAGCACTGAACAGTACCTGGAGTTCTTTCACACAGTGCTTTTTTTGAGACAGGGTCTCACTAGGTAGTGCAGGTGGGCCTTGAACTCATGGTGATCCTCCCGCCTTGGCCCCCTCTCCCCGCCGAGTGCTGGGATTATAGGTGTGCACCACCAGGCCCAGCCACACACTTCTCCTCTTAACTGTTTACTGCCTAATTCTATCAAACTCCAGAAGGGCAGGGACTTCTCTGGCTTGGTTACCACTGCTTCTCAGTATTTCCTAGCAGTGCCTGGCAAAAAGACAGGTTCGAAACACACTATTATGATAATTGTCTCTCATGTCTGTCTCCATCTGCTTTGTAAGGTGCGATTACCTTCTTTTCAAATGCCATAGGGAAACTGTGCAACTATATATCCATGGCAAAACTGCCCGTATTCTGTGACACCTGCTGTATGGTACAAGATGCTACCACACTGTTTCTAGTAGGCAAAGTTACTGTTACCCAGCACACATCCATTCCAAACATTTACTGTTGTTCTCTGAGTTTTACCTAGCTTTAAGTCAGACAGGAGAATTTCTGGTGTACTTATTACTATCTGTCTTGTGATACTAGATGGGGCTGATAAATTGTACTGATTTTAATGATTCAGCTGTTTCTTTACAGTTCAGTCATTTTACTCTGCTGCTTCAGTTTCTCAATTTTAATAAAAGGAATCAGGGATCTGCCTTTCTCCCTACTCTCTAGATAATGGGTAAAGGAATAGTAATGGAACATAGAACATATTAGCTCCACAGTGTGATCCACAAGTCCACAGTAGTCCTAGTGATTCTGTTCTGCAGGATTAGCTCCTGGGCTCTCTGGTCACTGTCAGCAGAAGAGTACTGCTCTGTTAACAGCTCCACGCAGGTCATGACACAACCTCTGGGGCAGGACAGCCATCGAGAGCCTGCCGACTTACCTCCACCTGTTGGAGGGCATCCTCGGTGTCTCCGACCTCAGAGGTAGAGATGGAGGGGTAATTGGAGTCAGATTCTAAGCTACTTTGGTTTGATGGGTTCCGCCTGTGGCCTGGGGTTTGCTGTTCAAGGAGAAAAATGTGACAATTCATAATGAACTAATGGTAATAACCTCTTGAAGAGCAGCAGGTTCAAGAGTCGGACTCCTGTCTCACTTGTCAACCAGAATAGGTATCACCCTTTCTAGGAATGGTGGCTAAGTAGAGCTCTTTTCACAAAACATCCTGCCTACAGTTCTTAGTCATTCATCTAGCTAATCAGAAACATGACATGTTGGAGTGCAGAGCCCTGGGGAAAGAAGCAGGTCCCCTTGTCTCTTAATGGCATGCAAACCCATGACACTTGGCCTATTTCCCTGTAGGGTCCTGGGGAACAACACTTTAGTCCTGCTCATGCCCTCAAAGTATGTAGTCCAGGCAATTTAGTGAGGCCTTGTCTCAAAATTTAAAAAACAGCTGGGGCTGTAGTTCAGTGCAAAGGCACTGGGTTCAGTCCCCAGCACATGAGGTAAGAAACAGAGACACAAAGGCAGATCTGTTCCTACTTCCCTGTCTTGAAAGGAATGCTATAAAGCTGCTACAGATGGCCTCTCCCTTTAACTACCCACCTCTAATTTTGTTAGGAAAGTTGTAGCAAACTAGGAATAGAGTTTACCATTTACACTATTCATTTAAAAATATCTTTTGGTTTTATCCATTTTTGGCATCTGATTTGGCTTTCAGGGTGAATATGGAGCTAGAAAATTTTTAGATTTCTAGATAGGGTCCTATAGTTTGTTTTCCATGTTTTCATGAAATTAACTGTTTTTATTTTGTTTGAACACACATGTCTAGCAGAAATGTTATATGGGAGAAAGAAGAATGGTAAATCCTGAAATCTCATGAAAACACTTCACACACCCCGCATTTCATCAGAGCTTAGGACCTGCAGTCAGACCCTGTGGGTGGCTCTTTACGCAAACCAGTGCAGCTAAGACTAAAGCCCTGGCCTTGTTACTATTTCAACACAACAATATTCCCAGAATGGGAAACAGAAGTGGTGACACACATTTTTATGAATAGTTCCATAAACTCCTAACCAAGATGTCTACAAGACCCCGAGGCTGGAAAAGGAACATTCTTAGGAAGGACCCACCCAGGCAAGGTGCTGTCTTACATGCCACATCCCTGCAGGAAGGACAAGAACAGAAGCTGTGTCCCTTGTACACCCTGTGCACTCAGAGCCCGAGGTAGGTCACAACATGGTGCACGTGGGCCAGGGGCCACAAAGCTAGCATGACAGAGGCCTGCACCGTGGGGCAGCAGAACTGCCCTCCTTGCCGTTAAGGTGGTCACCTCGTCCCGCAGGTTATCATATCTCTGCTCCAACCGGGAGTATTCCTTCACGAGGTTCTGGTACCGAGAACGCTCTTCCTCCAGCTCCTTCTTCATTAGGAGGTTTTCCTTCATGGAGTTCTGAGCAAACTCATCTGGAAGTGAGGCACATGAAGATGCAGGTTTACATCTGAACCGACTCCCTAGCCCACACCCATACACTGATGTGTGCTTTCTGACTCCTCTCTTCTAAAAGGCTGCCTGCAACAAGCTCCTCACAGAGGCATTGGATGAATGTCTTGGTTCATCTCCTGCCACAGTCAGGGACTCTCATTACTGTGGCCTAAGTCAAAAGAACTCTCAGTTCACATGCCTGCTTCTCTGCCGACCACTGTTACGGAGGCTGCTGGTAGCATCCCTGGCAGAGCCAAGGTTTCATTCTGCAGTTTCTTCCTATTCCTGATCTCTCAGGTTCTTGGAGTGCAGGGAGACTGGCCAAATTAGGTTACGGGAAGAAGAAAAGGCAAATGAACAACATGGATAGGATTTTCCCCTGTCAAAACTTATTATTCATAGTAATGGAAAGGAAAACCTACAAGAGAAATTTAAAAACAGCTTACAATTAAGATTTTATGGCAAGTGGGACTGTGGGGTCATGTGGTGTAGCTATTTTGTGATGTGGGTGAGGAATCTGAGGGTAGGAGATCTCATCACACGGAGCTGGGGAAAAAGCTGGGGACTAGGCCACCCACCACCACCACCACTTACAGCCAAAGGGCAATGGAGAATGGATGACAGCCCAAGAGTTAGTGGGTGCTTAAGAGTGGCTGACCTGGAGTCAAAGCTAAAATTCTCTCCACAGTAAACATTTGCAGGTAACTCACCAGGTAGAAGAAACGGGTACTATGGATGCTAAACATAAAATCACTCAAAGCATTTCCCCTGTGCATTCTGCTCCCCCACATATAAGCCCTCTGAGGTCTGTCCTTCCCGTCCATTTTGCAGATGAAGAAACTGAGGACCTGCTAAAGGCCACACAGAAGCACATGGCAGAGTCAGGCTTGACTGCAGATCTCCCTCAGGTCTTGTGCATGGGCATTACACTATGCGCTAAGCATATGGCTCCCCTCACCAACCTCTTCAAACTAAATGTCACTGCAGGATCTTAAAAAATCGGCATCCTTTTTTCTATCTTTATTATAGCCCTTTCCCTATTGCAGCATGTAGGAGTCTTTGTGGGGGGAAGTAGCCAAGAAAAGGGATTAAGACCCCAAAACAAAGCTCAGCGCTTTGGAACTTACCTTTAGACTGGCACAGGATCTGGTTGTTAAGCTGTTCTTTCTCATCTTTCAAGAGAGCATTTTCTTGCTTTAAGTCTGCAACTCGCTGAAAGAGAGCAAAAGGGAAGACGCTTGGCAAAGGAGAGGCTCTTTTTGTGGTACGTGAGTTTTGACTGGTCGTGTGTAAACTCTCTTTGTATTTCACAAAATTGAGTTCAACAAAGCTGCTTTCAATCTGAAAAAAACATACACTAAAAGAAAAATCCCATCACAAGACAGGCAAGCTCGAACTGCTTATAGCCATCTAGTGTGCATCAATATCTTTTGGAGTGTCTGCACCAAGTTTACACGCTTTGATGAGGCACGGAGACCACAGACTTTCACACTGTTGTCTGCGTTTGTTGGTCTCACTAATTTTTTAGCTCTCAAATGGATTCTTACAAAAGCTGGGTGCAATGAACAAATTATCTATGATCTTCATTCCACCTGTCCTTTTCTGTCTCACTGGACCAGTACCACCAAGGTTCTGGGCAAAGGAAGCAGGTTTGTTGTTGACATTCAAATACTCAATCCCAGGGTTTGACTTTTTATGATGCTGCCAAAGAAATATTAGGTAAATATTACTGAGGAAAAAAAAAGGCAAACAAAGAAGAATGGAAATACTAATTAAAGTCTGGTCTGTTCAAAGAGGAAGAAGGATTAAAATGGTGCAAGGTGAATGTCTAAAAATGAAAAAAACCTTTAAGTTTATTATTAGAGCAAATATTGGTATAGATATTTTTAAAGTAACAATTCAGACATGTGTTCTGAGGCTCTGAAGGCATTAGCTGGTGGGAAGAAGGACAAGAGAGGGTGTAGTTCTACTGCCCTTGACCCACCTTTTTATTTGAAACTCCTAGAGATTCATTCTGCATTCTGCAAGAGGCTAATCAGTAATTTTCCTCACTAAAATCACACACTTGCCTTTGGGATATTGAAGAGGAGATAATTAGGGAAGAATCGGGGAGACGTGCTGGTGCCCCTTCATTCAGACACCTAGACCTGTGCCTGTGCTTCTCCCCAGGGTGGATCACCTGTCACACATCACCACCCAATAAACCCTTGAGCTCATGGCAGAAGTGCAGTATGAGACAAAGACCATAAGCTTCACAGGCATACAGATCCCAGGTTCCATAAACCTCAGTTTCCCCCCTGTAAACCTATTACCCACTCATAGGGTGGTTTCAGCATTAAGTGGAATGCTGTATGTAAAGGGCCAAGCAGCAGGCTCTGCACATAGCAGTTGATCAACACACAAGACTGTTCTATAAGATGAACTTTACTAGGCACTACATGAAAACATCTTTAAAATCATCTTATCATTTACCAAAAATTTAAGGAAGAATATCTATTCTCTACAAAGTCGGAAAAAAAAAAAAAGAGTGCTTCTTAATTTGTTCTATGAGGCCAGGATTACTGACACTAAAATTAGACAAAGGTATCAAAACTATAGGCCATACTTTTTATGCATATAGTCAAAAATCTTCTATTAAATATAGCAAATGTCTATGACAAAAACATCCAAGTTAAACAAGGAACAGAAATGAATTTCTGTAATTTGATAAAGGGCAACTTCCAAACCCTACAGGTTCAACTTCCAAACCCTACTACCATTTTGTTCAGGAAGAGGACAAGGAGTTTGCTCTGCCACTTCTACAGTGTTCAGTATTGTACCACAGGATCTAGCCAGGGCACTCCAGCAAGAAAAATAAAGGCATCCGCACCAGAAAGGAACAAGCATTTGCTACTGGGCTGGGTTCTGAGGATGTGACAGCTGGCAACATGGTCCCTTAGTTCACTGCAGCAACCTAGGATCTAAAATCTGAGCCAACACTTCAGTGTGGGGGAGCCATGACTAACAAACATATGCCACCAATGCCTTCTGCTGTTTTTAAACCTGTCTTCCCGCCATCTCTCTCCAAGGCTTTGACTCACAAATGCAAGTCCGAGGGTGAACTTGGCTTTGTTATTCTAAGTCATACGTCCAAATGTTGTCACAGGGGATTTGTTTTTCTTGCTCACCTGAACACTTTTGGAGGTAGGTTCATTTTGCCATCAGTGAGCTACAGGCAGAAATAATCCCACACTCAGCTCTGCATGCCAGGGAGGCCAGAGAAAACTTCTCTAGTCACACTGCTCTAGGTACTGGCCAGCTAGCACATGGAGTTTGTTGACAGTAGGGACAAACTTCTGCAGCCAAATGGCTACCTTTTGTGAGTCATCAGGGATACAGGGTGCAGAGAGAAACTTTAACAACAAAGAAGAGGCAGGTGGCATCCCAAAGGCATGATAAATGTCATCTTTGCAGGTTTTACGATTCATTAAACACTATTCAACAACTTTTTTTGGGGGGGGGGCTAAGGTAGGAAGGGAGAAGTCTTTTAATTCTTGCAGGAAATATTATTTGGAATGTTTCTACCTTTCACAAGGTATATGGGATAGCTTATCAGAACCAACAGTGGGGCAGGGATCCTGTAACTATCAGGCTAACACAGTCCCTATTAAGTCAAATGAAACAAATGCCCCACCATTTGCTAAAGAACTGCATTTGTTACAGTATCTTTGTGGATATAAGGGTAGCTGCAGGCTTTTTAATCTTTACTTTTTAAAGTTGGATATTTATACTGTCAAAAGAGCCAACTACAAGGTTACTAGAAGAAAACCATTGACAAACTGGATGATGCCTTTCAGGAAAGAGTCATCTATCATCTGTCCTTAGTACTGTGTACCTATCAGGTAGTAGAAATTTGCATGGCTCTTAGTTAAAACAACACTTCTCAGTCATGTGAAACGTTGCTTGCCCATCTTTGGCAGTGAGGCAAATAAACATGAATATTCTATGTAAATGAGGTGTTATTTTGTTAATGGAAATGAGTATAAGAAAAGAACAGAGAAGCAGAAAATGAAGAGTGGACAAAAAGTAGAGAGGATGGTGCAGAAAGAAAATATGAGCTGACTTGAGATACACGGCTATGTTAGACACCTACAAAAATTAGAGAAAGAAAATCAAGGGTGGGCACACTTTTGCTGCTCTATGGAAAGGAAGTATCTAGCCTATAAGAACATCCCTGGAGGAGAGGCCTGGCAGATTCCAGGCCCCTTGCTCAGCACCATGGGTATCAGGATACACTCAAAGCAGTGTAAGGTAGAGCTCATGACCACAGTGAAGTTACAGTCCAGGTGAGAAAAACAACCACAATCAACAACAACAATGTATTGAGCTCTTACTATATCTATATCCCAAACACTATTCCTTTTTTTTTTAAAGAAAACTAAGGCAGAAACAAGTTAGGGAACTTGCCGAAGGTCACACAGCCAGGAAGAGAAATATCTGGGCTTTGCTTGTGAAGTCTGAGTACAGTTCAGCCTCTGAGCCACTATGCTAACCTGTTCCTGACAGTTTTGAAGACACATAGAGGAAGAACAGCAATGAATGCATGGGCCTTGCATTACTGGTTCCAAGATCTTCATACTGGAATTACCCAAGGTAACCAGTCAGTGGCTGACAATTCTGTGACTGAAGACATGATACAGTACACAACTCAACTCCACCAGCCTGAATGCTAGCCTGGAGCCTGCTAGGGCCCTCACACATGCCAAAGACCCCTTTGGAGCCAGGGAGCTGTGGGTGGGTCACATTTCCTCACCCAGGACAACCTTGTACCAAGCTAGACCTTACTTTGGTCATCAAAAGATCTCCAGAGCAGATTCTGAATAATGAGCTGTTACCTCTATGCCAAGGACAGCTCCAGAAGCCACTTGCCTTTCATCAAGGACATCAAACAGTATGGCCACATGAAACATCACAGCTGTGCAAAAGCAACCAGCATAGAGATCACCGAAGCTTTAAGAATGAAAGGGCAGGAAATTAAGGGTCTAGATGTGGACTACTCTGTCACTTAATGGACCATCCAGTGTAATGGATTTCTTTTGTAGAAAAGGATGTGGCTGTGGTATAACAGGGACTGCACTGTGCTCCCTGGAATAGGAATTCCTGATCCCCGAGCCAATGCAGTGAGCTGCCAGTTAAAGTCATCAGGAGTGGGGGCCCAACATGTTCCAGGATGCCAGTTCCAATATCACATTTGCTGCTTCTGCTGACAGAAATATAAAACCTATTAATTAAACATCTACCAGCAGTAGGCTCCCTCGTCGTGCTTTGCTGGGTTCATCAATCTCACTCAATGCAAAACAGGACCCTGGACAGGGCCAGCAGGAAGCCAATTGTCTGATTATTTAGCATCTGTTAAGACTGGAGATAGTACCTTTGCTAAATATTAAACCCTGACTAGGCATAGGAGATTAAGCTAAGCAAAAAAAAAAAAAAAAAAAAAAAAGTCTGTTATAGTTTAGATTTAAAATGACTGCCAAAAGTCTCATGCATTCAGAGGAGGGACTTTTTGAAGGGTGATTGGCTCATGAGGGTGCTAAAATGATAACTTTATAGCTGAATGTGATGTTAAGAGGTGGGCCCTGGTCAGAAGAGGTGGGTTACTGAGGATGTAACATGGAAGGTATATTCTTGTCCCCAGCTGTGCCTTTCTCCCCCGCCCCCAACTCTGACTACCAGGAGATGAGCAATTCTCCTCTTCTGCTATGCCCTTTCACTGTGCTGTTTCTGCCTTGGAGCCACCCATCCAGGGACTGAACTCACTGGAACTATGAGCCAAATAAACACCTCCTTTAAATTGTAGGTTTCAAGTATTTTTTCCCAGCAATGGAAAAGTGACTAAAACCCTTGGCCAAACCCTGAACTGCCCCCAAATACTAGAATAAAAAGGTTTTACAGACCCTAGAAAAGGACGAAACATTTACTTCTACTTTTTTTTTTTTTCCTGGAGAGCAACTTTTCACTTAATAGTGCATCTTATGCTGGTGCTTTTGAGTATTAATAACTTGGACTTTGCTCCCTTTTTTGTCCTATTGTTTCACTTCTTGAAATGTCCTTGATTTTTAAATTTTTTTCTCGCCAGTTCTACAGTCTAATCTTATTTAAGACCTTGGTCAACATACTCCCAGGAAACAGTAATTGCTGGGCATAGTGGCAAGAGGCCTGAGGCAAGAGGATCACAAGTTTGAGGCCAGTCTGGGCAACTTAGAGAGATCCTCTCTCAAAATTTACAAAGGGGTGAGGGTGCTAGAAATGTAGCTCAGTGGAAGAGTATTTGCCTAACACGCACAAGGCCCTGGGTTCAGTCCCTGGTACGGTGGTGCCTTAGTTCACAAATGTTTCTGTTAGCAAACAATTTGGTTCTCAAATACAAGTGTTTGACAAAATTTTTCTTCCATGCACAAACTCCACACTCGGTGACAAACACAACCATGGCCATCTTCCTCGAAATGGTAAAAAAAAAAAAAAAAGTTTATGAACCAAAGTACCACTGTATTAGAAAAAAAGAAAAAAATTGATGAGTGGAGGGGCAATCTGCTTCTCTATTTCGCTCTGTTAAGGAAGATTCTCATATGAGAAACTCTTTTGGATGAAGACCTGGATATTTTAAGCACGCTCTGAATCCCTGAATCACAATGTTTAGCAGGAAGCAGGGAAGAAAACTGTGAAGTGGGTGGGTGATGAGCACTACCTGTGGGAGTGGAGACAGAAGGGAACCTGGTTTTATGGCTTGGTGGGGCTAACGCACCACCCAGGTGTTTAACATGACTGCTCCTGCAAGGAGCATTCTTTTTATCTTTTCTCCGAGGGCCACCAAGCTCTAGCCTCTATTTCTAATACTGACCTCTTCTTTCTGCCTTTGGATTCTACCTTGTCTTTTATTCACAGAAGTTTCGCCATCTGGTCATCTGTTCCAAGGATCAGCAGAGCAGGAGAACAAAATTTCATGGTTTGTAGATTACAGGCTTGCAGTTACATTTTGACAGGAGTGTCCTAGCACCACATGCTGTATCTCGAAGAATGAAATCCAGTTGCCTCATGAGGGGCAAGCTGAGGGGTGGTTTATCTGGTCAGATTTTGTGATGTGTCAAAGCAACCCATGAAGAAGGTGGCCTTCTACATGCCTTGCTGCCTGAAGTCCTGACTGACCCTGGAAGTCCCACTTCTGACCCTGGAACCTGGAAGGCAAAGGCTGACAGTGCTAAAAGTTGTGCCTGGGGTGAGAAAATGATGCAGGCAAGCCCAGTATGAGCTGGTTCGGAAGGCTATCATCTCCTACAGGTGTATGTGTGGTTCTCAGCTGTGAGAGTAGAGCCCAGAAGAAGGGAACAGAGCAGCATAAGATTAAAGGACTACAAAGAAGAGTGGAGAGTGCTCTATTCCTTCCAGAAGCCAAACACAATCTCATGGTGTCAGCCAGCATATGTCTAGAAGGGGCCTTAGGGATGATCTGAACCAACCACACACACACACACACACACACACACACACACACACTCACATGTGCACATGTGCAAGGAACCAAGCCCAAAGAGATTTCTGGTACATGCTTGACAATGGAAGAGCAGGGATGAGGGTCAGTACTCTAGCACCTACCCTGGGACCTTTTCTGTGCCAGCACTCAGTCTACCCCAGTTTTGAAGCTGTTCTTCCAACATTATGAATGCTGAATCCCTCCTTACATCTCCAATCCACTGTGACGCTCCAGTGATGGACAGACACTAAGCACATGGGCAACGTGCTATTTTCCCTGTGGCATGTGGGTCATTGTAGACAAGGAAAGAATGATAGTATCCTAAGCCCACTGCGTAGTCTAGTGGCACTGTGGGACTTTTCTGGCTAGAACAGTTATCTTGAGAATGGAGAGGGGATTTTTTTGTAACCTGACATTTGGGGCAATGAGAACAATCTCAGGAAGTCCTATTTCATGGGGTGGGGGAAAGCCTACAGAGTGCACCAAGCACAATGTGTAAATTATGTTGGAATTATCAGTATAAACTTGGGGCCCCTCTTAAGCCCCCCTTTTTTTTTCTTTTTGAGATAGGGTCTTTCTAGGCAGTTCAGGCTGGCCCTGAACGCACTACATAGCCCAGGTTACCTCAAACTCATGGTGATTCTCCTGCCTCAGCCTCCTGAGTGCTGAGATTACAGGTATGTGCCACCACATTTGGCTCCTACAGTGATTAATTGATGGATAGTGACATCCACAGGCTGCCCCTAAATCCTAAAACAGCTACCACCTCTGTAACAGCTCTCTTGCCATCAAGGATACGGGCCACAGAGCTGAACCAGGGACAAAGCCTAGGCTGTAAGAAAGATGTGCAAAGGCAGACACTGCATCACTTCTAAGGGATATTGTAGGGTGCAGCCAATGACAGCAGTTTAGTCAACACTTGCTCAGTGAGTGGATGCACACTGTGCATCTTACCTAGAAGCGTGGCCACTTTCTAACATACAAGAGTGATCGGTCTGTCAGCATGAGCCCCAGCAAAATCAGGGCAATCTCCCAGCCTGAAGAAGGAAGTGTCTGAGAGTGCTCTGTTGCCAGGCTGCCTACTCATACCTTTCTCCACTCGTCCCTCTCCTTGCTGTGGGCATCCTCCAGGACCTGGCGCTCCGAGTGGGCCCTCTGCAGCTCAGTGCGCAGGCTCTGCACTTCTTCCTGCAGCTGTAGGCTGGCCTCAGCCCCCTGGTTCTGCTGGTAACATGCCAGCGCTTGATTCAGCTTCTCCACCTCCGTGGCATGAATGGTGTTGACGGTAGACAACTTCTCCAACAGGGTCTTGATCTCTTTGTTCTGCAGAGAACATCAGCAAGCAGGGAGAGGGGAAGAGGTGGTGGAAAGAGATGGTTACTGAGCAAGGAAAAAGTGGAAAGGCCATTAGAAAAAGACTACCAAGGTAGAATGAAACTTCACGATCATTACATGGCTGAGTGCTCGCCTGCCATCTCCCAAACAAAGCTTCGCTGTGAACCTAGCAGAAACGGGAAAGCACAGAACAGCAATGCTAACATCAAACAGCCCAAGGAGCTTCTGTGAGCACTCGCAGAGCTGGAAGCTGGCTGAGAGCAGTTTGCTTTCTGTGTCAGGTAGACAGAACCTCCACCCACTTTGCAAGTTGGAGGAACAATGCAGCTGGCTCCCTGGATCCGCAGTCTTGCCTTTCACACTGAGCCCTCCGGCCTTGGAGTTGCTG
>RJWT010021627.1:0-17468 GCA_004365215.1 Cuniculus paca | reverse complement strand
GTTCAAGTGGGGCCCTGGCAGGTTCCTCCTCTCTCCCCATCTGGGGACACAGGATCTGCGCTGGTATCATCGCTAGAGCAGCCCAGCTTTTCAGTGCAGGCAGATGCGGCCTCGTTGCCATTTAGATGAGTGCATCCTGCACCTGGGCGGAAGACTGGCCATGCTAATAAAGAATTGCAATTTACATGAGAATGACAAGTCTAAACGTGACGAGACTGATAGGGTTTGCCCACAGCCAAATCCTTTCTGCCTGAGTACATTTCGATTTGAATTCCTCTAGAAACACCAGTTCCACCGCGCTTGGGCAATATTGAAAAGGTCAGTGGAGGCAATGTCAGACATGGTCTGCAGTTGCTTTACAAGTGCTCTGGTGGCAATGCATAACAATATATTATAGTGGCCACCAGCCCGCCTGGCGGCTTGCTCTATTTTATCTAGTAGCAACCAAATTTTTTTCCTCCTTTTTCTTTCCCTTCATTTTTTTTTTCACTCTCTTAAATATCACTATACAGTCAGCTAATAAGTTTTTTTTCTCCAAGACACTGTGAGGATAAATGTTTTGATCTGGTTTCCACATGCAGCCCTCCTCAGAGTGTTTGCACATTAAATATAAATAGCAGCAACTCCAGGGGCTTAGATGCCTGCACACAGCGTTTACCTTGGAGAGATTTTGGCATAATAGAAACCCTGTGATCTCTGCCCTGTTTTGCCTCAGGCAAAGATGTGTTGAGGGTCTGTTCTTCAGGCTGTAAAAAGCCTATCTGTGCTTCTCATGGAAGTAAACAGTGGATTGATAGTAGAGAACCTGCAGGGTCGCAGGTTGGGCTCTAGAAGCAGATACCGACATACAGTTGGGGGGTAAGGTGTTTATGGGGAAGCCCTTGCGAAAACAAGAGGAAATAAATAGGCCAGGGCCAATGAAGGAGAGCTGTGGATGGATCCACAAAGCTCTAGCTAACGATACTGGAAAGCAGGATCAATCCTACCCACAGGCTGTTCATGTCATCCAGAAATGTCCAGATCTGTTGACCCTCACCTTCATTTGGGACTGGGAGGTGGGCTGTGATGTGATGTGATGACCGTGAGCACTGACCTCTCTGCATTTGACCTGCTGTAGGTTGAGCAGGTTGCTGTGTGCTGAGAATGCTCCAGCCATTGGGCAGCCGGCAGTGCTGGGTGGTCCATGACAGAGTCTACTATGAGGGTGTGTAGTTGCTGAGATATTGAACCAGCAAGACCCCAAGCAAGATACGGCCTTTCTGGTCTCACTTCCTTTTTTCTATAAGGAATAGAATTGGTTATATCATCCCAATACTCCTGAGAATGAAGGTCTTTGAAATAAAAGGGTTTATTGAGCCATTGAGATGCTAGTCAGAATAGGACCAGATCCTGAGAGGTTCTGAAGCTCATAGTAGCAAGAATAAAGAGCACTTGGAAAAATGTTCACCAGGCCTAAGAACCACCAGTATTTTTATAATGAAATTTAGGGGAAGAAAGGCATAAATTGTTTACATCGAAACTGCATTAGCTATGGATAAGCGGGGCAGGTAGGGAAAGTTTTGGGATAGGAAGATACTTGGAAAGAAGAAGCTTCTGGATTGGTGATAATAGTCTAGAAAGTTCATTCCACAGCTGAGCACAATGGTACCTTAGTATTTGATCATATGGGATTTTGAGTCAAGGTTTCAGTACATATTTAGGAATGTGGAGAAGTTTTTCCTTGGTTTCTACCCACATCTTTTAACTGATTATATCTCTTCCCTTCTTCTCTATCTTTTAGCCCTTGTGATGAAATTATATATTTCTTCATCCCTGAGCTACTAAAAACCCTTGGAACTTCCTGAGTGTTAGGAGTGTGCTCTGTTATCCATGATGCTAGGTTTTTCCTTGGCTGGGCAGAGAAGCAAGGGCAGAAAATGAAAAAAGGAAAAAGGGCACAGGAGGGCTGCAGAAGAATACAAGATCTCTCACAGGCAGACAGAAAAGTGGTGGGCTTTTATTAGGTTTGACAGGGTGGAGTTTGAAGGGTGGGCAGAATGACGTATTGACAGCTGATTGAGGGAACGTTGTGGGAAGTTCAATTTTGGGCTTGGAAGAAGAACACGGAAGTCAGTATTGAAGGGACACGCTGTCACTCTAGGGCCCAGCACCATGTTGGACAGGCACCATGCTGAGTTTCAAAGAAGCGGAACTCATCACATAACATGCCTCTGTCTGTGAGTTTGTGTTGATGAGATGACACAAGGAGGATGGGGCTGGTCACCAGAGGGATGAGCCAACCATGTGATTAGAGATTCAGAACTTACAGTCCCATCCTCCAACCTCCAGGACTGAGGGGGTTGGAGATTGCATTCATCATCAATGACCAATGGATAATCAGTCATGTCTATGGAATAGATTCTCCATAAAAGTCCTACATAATGGAGTTCAAAGATTTTCAGATTGGTGAATTCGTCTGCTTGTCAGGAGGCTGCCGTACCCCAAACTCCATGGGGACAGAAGCTCCTGTGATTTGAACCCTTCTAGACTTCATCCTCTGTACCTTTTCATCCAGTTGTCCATTTGTATCCTTCGTAATATTAAGCCAGTAAATGTAAAAAAAAGAAGGAAGGCATTTCTACTCCTTGGGTTATGCAGGTTGTTCAAGGACAAATTACACAAGTTAATGGTCTTTATTGTGTTTACTTTTGATTCTAGACTCTGACAATATTTTACTCCATAAAACAGAGTAACTGATCTGATGCACTGAGCAGAGGAGGCTGGTTTTAGAGACAGAGAAGGGCTGAAAAATTCAAAACCAAAGAGTAAAGGGCAAACTGATCATTACAAAGTTATTTTCCATGTGAGATGGGCACAGAGAACAAGGAATAGAAAAATAACTGATTGTTTAACAACAGGTCACCTTTTTTGCAAAAGAATTAAAGCAGAAGGAATCTAGTCTGAAACAATGACTTCCTATTGTTTATATGATCTACTATTGTGCCTCTTGGCCTCAGAAAGGGTAAGGAAAGACTCAGGGATGCACAGCTAACAGTGGCAGGTCTGGAATTCACTCCAGGTCTTCAATAAGTTCAAAGCCACACAGCAGCACTACCATCCAGAAGGCCTGGAGAGAAAAGGCCCACTCCTATGAAGGCACGAGGACAGCACAGTCAGGGGACCGGGGATCAGAGCAGAACACCCACAATGAGATGCAGAAGCCAGAAAGGAAACCTTCAAATCCTTTGACTCTGGAGTCCCATCTGTCTCAACTTTTATCCCTAAGCTTCCATGTCCCCATTGAGCCTCTCCTCTCTCCTTCATCCCAAATATAGACTCCCCTAAAGTTTCATTTTTTTCATTTCCATTTTAGCAGCCGAGAAGAGTTGGTGTTTCCAAATTGAAATCTATCCTGGCTTAAGAAAGGAAATAATTATAGAAGCTGCAAAGCTCATCCAAATAGGTAAGTTTGCACATGCTCTGGACTGCTGAGGGCCTCTGCAGCTTCTCAGAAGCACCTGCTCAGGACTTCTCGTGCAAACACCTGTCTTCTACCTGCTTCTTGCTGAGCCCTGGGCTCTGCCCGCTCTGCTTATCCTGCCAGCTTCTGTTGCTGTGGCCCCTTTAGCTCTCTCCAGGTCCTCATGGCTTCTGATATTACCACAATTCTGTCACACTTGCTTGCCTTCAGACTCTTCCAGGTAGAAAGTAAGTTACAGGAGGTCAAGATCAGGGATGTCTTGTTCATTGGCACATGTTAGCCAGTTTTAGCACGACTCCAATAGACCAGACTAAATATCAAAATGGAGTCACCCATGCTAAAGCTCCAGGTCATCACACAGAAACTAAGGTGTTATCTGAATTTTGGAGCAATCAGGAGAATGAGAAGTAGCTGCCAAATTTTCCAAACAGGCTATTTACAAAGAGCATGTTACTAAAGTTCCCTCTGCTTTAATTCTTTCACAAAAAAGGTGACCTGTTGTTAAACAATCAGTTATTTTTTTATTCTTTGTTCTCTGTGCCCATCTCACATGGAAAATAACTTTTTAATGATCAGTTTGCTCTTTTCTCTTTGGTTTTGAGTTTTTCAGCCCTTCTCTGTCTCTAAAACCAGCCTCCTCTGCTCAGTCCATCAGATCGGTTACTCTGTTTCATGGAATAAAACATTGTCAGAGTCTAGAATCCAAAGTAAAGACAATAAAGACCATTAACTTGTGTAATTTGTCCTTGGACAACCTGCATAATCCAAGGAGTGGAAATGCCTTCCTTCTGTTTCTAGTACATGACAATGGTAATTCTCTCACAGTGCAATCAGGATCATACCACTCCTCCCAAGATGTTGGACTGCCTCTCAAGATCCTCAAGGTGAAAGGCAAAGCCATGCAATGACTTCAAAACTTTCTACCCTGATACCATCTCTCTGTTTCCACTATACTTGTCTCCTTGCTGTTCCTGGACTCCCTGGGAGTCACATCCACTGGAGATTGTTGTACCAGATCCCCCAGCTCAGTCACTGGCCCCTATGTCTGCAAACCTTGATGACTTACTTCCTTCATATGGTTGTTCAGATGTCATTTTCATGGTGAACTGTCTCTGTCCACCCCTTTAACTTGGACTCCATATTTTTTTACCTGCCTTCCTGTCCCTAAAGTTTTCCACAACCTTATCACTACTGAAAAGATTTTAATGATATATCACTTTGTGTTTTACCTATTACATGGAAGCTCCACGGAGGAAGTTTTTTTTAATCTACTTTGTTTATTGCCATATTATTCAATACTTAGAATTTTCACAGGCATATGACCTTTTCAATTAATACCTGGTTTTATGATTGAATAAAAAATGTTACTCTCTTCAAGTATGATTCTGTGTTTCTATACCATTTTATTACACTTTTTGCATTTTTACATCATATTACACAGTCTTGTCCTGACATGATCATGTACTCCTTAATGCCAGGGTAGGTATTTGCCTATTTGGGTGCCTTTCAGCATTGCATGGTGCTTGCACATAGGAGAAGGTCGACACAGGCTCACATCCTTGACAAGAGGTGAATGAGAGGGAAGCAGCTTGGCTAAAAACTGATTTTCTGTGTTAAGCCTTGAAGGATTCAATTCAACTCACCAAATATCCACTGAATAATCTTTTTAGGTCAGATGTCAGCTGGGGGCATAAAAATTAATAAAACAATGTTTCTGTCCTTAAGCATCCAAGTGAATGGAGAAAAAAACAAATAATTCTAATGAAAAGGTGATCAATGACATATTTGATGAAATCTAGGAGACTCTTTGGCCCAAATCACAATTCATATGAAAAGTACACATGGCCTACTCTGCAGTGGTGATGATGGTTTCTTAGAGGCCATGAGCCTGGTGAGTCTTAAAGGTCTAGCACTTTGAGGCAAGAGTGGAGAAGGGAGCAACATCATAGACACATTTTTCACAGGAAGGACTGTGAGCAGAGGCAAGTAAACATGGTGTGTCAGTGTGTATGAGCAACAGTTCTTGGGCTCTATGCAAATCTAACATGTGAGGCAAATACTGAAGGGAGACGGCTACAGAGAGGCAGTGTGGGCCAGGTCATGGTGACTCTTACAGGTTCACAAGTTTGAACTTTATTCTAAGTCAGGTAGGGAGTCATTGGAAGAACCTAAATGAAGGAGAGAAACGTTGGATGAGGGACTAATGAATGTCTTCAAATCTTGGAACATCATTATAGGAGGAGAGTTGCGGCAGGTGGTTTCAGCATGCAGAGCTGGCAGCAACAGGCTGAAGAACTGTGAGTTCTTTTTAATAACCAAATTTGTCTGCCTGCTTGGAAGTGAAAAACACTCCCCTAAACATTCTGAAGCATTAGCACGGTGCAGAAACTTTGGCTAACATTTCTTTAAGTGCATTTGCCAACATTGGGACCATCTGGAAGCTTGTAGTAATGAAGATTCTTGGGCCCATCCTTAGCATGGAATATTTGGGACAAGGCTCTGGGATATGCATGTGAAAAAAATTGCTTATTAATTTTTAAACCAAAAACTATAGTGGGTACTACTTTCCATAGATTCTTGGATTAGGTGACTCTAAAGTTGCCTTCAAATGCTTTGTTCCACGTGGCCATAGAAGAGTATTTTGAGGACCTATGGATAGACCCCCTTGGGGAAGGGAAGCTATCACAAATGGGAGATGTGGATGAGGGGCTTTTCTTGACCACTTTTATTTATGAGGTCCTTCCTTTCTGTCACATTAGCTAGTCACTCCTTTTCTATTACCTACATCTGGATTTCAGTGTGTTTAGTCTTTATGTTCATCAGTTTCTGTTGTTACATAATACTTGAGATAGTCAAGATATAAAGAGAAATGTTTTATTTTAAATTGTAATTTTTGAAGATTTAGCCCATGGTTGGGTGGACAGTGGCAAAATGTGGTGGTGGGAGTGAGTGTGTGTTGAAGCAAACTATTATCTGGTCAGGACATATGAGAGAAGGACAGAGAGAGATAGAGAGAGACAGAGAGAGACAGAGAATGAGAGAGCCACTATCTCCTTCCAGTTCACATTTCCAATGACCAGAAGACCTCTCAATAGACTCCACATTCTAAAATTTCTACCAGCTCCCAAAGCAAAGAGCTGAGAATTAAGTTTTTATATCTGGCCCTTGGTGTGTGTGCAGGGGCACATTACAGATTTGAACTATAGCAGTTTTGACCATTAATCATATCTACTTTACTGGGTTAAGACATAGCTAGCAGTTTAGGAATGCACAGTTCTGGGTGTGTCTGTGGGGGTGTTTCCAGAGATGATTGGCATGTAGTTCAACAAACTGAGGGAAGAAGACCCCTGCTGGCTGTGGGGAGAACCAACCAATAGGCTCATAGCCTTGATGGGATAAAAGGAGAAAAGAAGGAAATTGGTACTCATTTTAAAGAATTGTGTTATGCCTAAGCAGGTTCATCTTTTGCTGCCATTACCTGTGGTCATCAGACTGCAGCTTCTCCAGCCTTCCAATGCAGATTCATACCAGTGAATCTCTAGGAAGCTCCCGGTCTTTGGTCTCAGACTGGTACTACATCCCTCACCCATCTTGTTTCATGGCTTCCAGCTTCTCACACTGAACAGCTATTGGATCCTCAGGCTCTCTAGCATACAGACAGCCATTATGGACACTCTGGCCTTTGATCCTGCAAACGCACTTAATAAATCTCCTTGCATATACTCTATTCTGTTCCTCTGGAGAACCCTAAACAGTATAGCATTCTTCAAAGGAAACATGATTGGTCTGTGTCCCATCTTGTGCCCCTAAACTATTTCAATCCATCTGTGCAAGGACATCTGTCGAAATGCACCAGGGATGGCATTAGGCTACTTCAGCTGAGTGTGATTCAGATCTTAGAACAGAAGGAAAAGAGCTATTTCAAACAGGACGGCCACTTGGCCAAAACTGGCTGGTGGCACTAGTCAACATTAGAGCATGAGTGGGCACAGGGTGTCGAAATTAAGCACTTGTGTTAGTCCTTTGCAGTTTCAAGATATTCTGGACGCTGAAGGCCAGCAGGTTATCTCAGCTCCTCCTGTAACTTGTCATGCATCAGGAGCTGGCCTGCATGTTTGGCCTTCAATTGCTCTGTGAATCTCCCTTAAACTGGTTGCCTTCTCAATTGTGGATTTGAGTGATGGGTTTCTCTTATAGAGTCATGGCGTATACCTTATTACAAGAACTTCAGACCTGGTACCAATTTGTTAACCCAGATGATACAGTCCCTGAACTTGTTTAGGAAACATTTTACAAAAATTAGATTACAGTCTTGCCATCTTCTTCCCAATCGCTAGGGAACATAAAACCAACCTAGTTTCGCAATTTTTGTGCGTTCATTTTTGGTTGCAGAGTGAGATGCTGAAATGGGCTCCAGCTGCAAAGCTGCACTCATTCAGTGAGAATTTATTGTTTATTTCTTTCTTTTCTTTTTTTTTTTTTGCTCTCTCCATTATTGTATGGTAAACATTCTTTTCCCAGCATTGCTCCAAGACTGAAGAATGCACAATTTAAGTTTCAGAGTCACACCTGTTTTCTATTAGTTGTTGTCCATTATTTTAATTCTCCACCTATTGTGTGTGTTCTGAAAAATGTAAGTAAATCATCGTCTTCATTCAGAAAAGGAGGCCCTGAGTAGCATTTCACGAATAAAATTTGCATTATCTACATCCAATGTAATGAAGACTTCCAATGAATAACTCTTGATTATCAGGTGCTTGCATCCTAGGAATCCAAGAAATGGAATAATTAGGAGCAACAGGAAGGTTTCCAAACCACAGATTTCACAGAGCCATCATGCTAAGTGATTGGGTACAAGAACAAGGATGCTTCAAAAGTACTCTCTGGAGAGTGAATGCGAGTAATGCATTTCATGGAAAATAACCGAAAAACATGCTTCTGACAAAAAAAAAAAGCAGAGGAAGAGAGAGAATGTTCCATTAGACATCAAGAAATCGCAGTACGATAGGGTATGACTCATCTTTGCCAGGAAACCAGTACAGTAGGGTGAACCCTAATCCCTTGTGAAACCCGACATCTCGTTTCATAAAAATGGAAAGATCCCATTTGCCTAGTCCAGATAAAAGGACACTTCAGCAAGAATGTCCAGCTATTAAAGAGAATAATGGCACTCTTGCCATTCTACACATTATATATTAGTACAAAGTTTATTTTGTTAAATTAAGTATTTGAGGTAAGCTGTTTGTCTACTTCCCAAACAACTAGTTTTACTTTTCTTAAATAAGTTAGACTGCAAGGAAGTCAATAGCATGAAGTTGTGCAGTTATTTTCAGTTGGGCTTCTCACTGGAACCACAAAACACGTAGGAACTGACTTGAATGACTATTTTTCTCAATTCTTTCAAGAGCAACACATAAATAGTACCTTTCTGGATGACCCCAGAAGAAGTATTTAATGTGTTGCACCTTAGGGCTTTAGGGATTAATCCTCTTGAGACACCTAGACTGAGAATCCTACTAGTTTTTCAGTTAATATAAGAATTAACCTTTGAAGTCCTTGTGCTTTGTGAATGTATAGGTCAATGCCATCTCAACACTTTTTTTTTTTTTCACATAAGGTCACACATAGGCTGGGCGATTTTTAGAGACTAAAAGTCAGTGCAGCTTACTGGAAAAGAGAAAGTCTAGATTTTCTTTGAAAACACGAGCGAGATGGTCAGCAAGATACATTTGTGCCATGGAATATGCCACGATCTCTCTATATGGTTCTGCTTTGGCACTCTGGTTTGTTCTTGCAAGCATGTGTGAACTATTTCCCAAAGATGCAGGTGAATGCTGTACTTGGGCCTGTACTGCTATCATCAATACAGCCTGCTAGAAGATGTGCCTGCTTGAGGGCTGTCTGCATTAGTGTTCCTTTTCCCAGGAAGTGTGGTCCTGGGTGCTGTAAACCTACTGTCGATACATTCCTCATGCACGTGCATGGCGGGGGGACACAAGTGCAAGGAATTCCTTTAATATCTGGGGAGTCATCATATTATTATTAAACCTGAATCCAAGAATTTCCAGGTGTGTAGTGTTGCAACTGTTACTGTTAATCTAACCTCTGCAGGGAAGGATTTCTTATTCCACCTTTAGTCTTGGCTATGGAAGCTGGTTTCCTGATTCATTAAAACCTTTCCAGTTTAAGCTGAAGGGGACACATTGAGTTGGTGGCAGAATCCAGTTTTTCTGACTTCTAGTACAGAGCTTATGATGGGTAAGCTTAGCCTTGTCAACTTGATCAGCTTGGGAGCCACCGAGTTAGCGAAGCACACTTTCTGGGTGTGCCTCAGTGGGGCGTGGAGGCATGACCTTGAGAATCTATGCAGCCTGTGGACCTTCCTCTCTGGTGCTGTGCCCTTGCTCTGCTTCCCAGTTGCCATGAATTGAGCAGCTTTGCTCTACCATGCCTTTCTACCATGATGTTGCTGTCTTCCAGCCACCTGACATGGATTAAAGTCTGAAACCTTGAGCCAAAAAACCTCTCCTCCATTAAACTGTGGGTGTCAGGCATTGTATCCCAGTGATGGAAAAATTAACTAATTCAAGGCTCTTTCCATTGTATTACACCAGCTGGGTGTGGTGGTGCATTCCTGTAATCCCAGCACTTGGGAGGCTGAGGCAGGAGGATCACCATGAGTTTGAGGCCAGCCTGGGCTACATAGTGAATTCAAGGCCAGCCTGCCCTACACAGTGAGACCCTATCTCAAAAACAAAACAAAACAAAACAAAACAAAACAAAACAAAACAAAACATTATTCTACACCACTTCTTCAAATTGTGTTTGCTATATTCATATCAAGGAACAGGTTTGTGAAAATGATCATCATTAAGGGTATATGTACGTGTATTATCATAATGGTTGATTTCATTATGTACTGGATGTTGAGGAAGACAAAAGCTAGTTTTTGACATTCTTTCTTTCCAAATCCTCTACAGTTTCTAGAGCAGAAGACTGAATCATCATTCAGAATTATTCAACCGTCTTTGTGTTAATACGATACATCACAGTCTTTGCCATTTGACATTTTAGCAGCTCCCATTATAAGTCATATGGGTTTTGCCAAGTGACTTGCTTCTGCTGATGGAACATGAGCAAAAGTTACAATGTGTCAGTTCTGGAAGGAGGCCTTCAGAAGTCTTGCATATTTCCACTCATGCTGCTGTTCTGGGATGACATTCATTGGTAGATTTCTTTTCAGCCTGCATCCCAGAGAGAACTCACACTAAGACCTTTGGAACCTTATGCAAAAATAAACATTTATTACCTAGGTACAGTGGTGCATGCCTATAACCCCACCATTCTGGGGGAGCTGCTGAGGCTGGAGGATTACAGTTCAAGCCCAACCTAGATGAATTAATAACTTAGTGAGACCCTGTGTCAAAATAAAAAAAATAAAATAAAAACAAGGACTGGGGATGTAGCTCAGCATAAAGTCCCTGGGTTCCAACTCCAGTACCTGAGAAATAAATAAACAAAAATAAATATTTATTGCAAGCAACTGACTTGTAGGGTAGTTAATTACACAGCATTAATGCAATAGTAGCTGATGATTAAAAACATGGAACCAAATGTGGTATTTGCTAAATACTTACTTTTGGAGTATCAAGAAAAAACAGTTTTGGATTTTTAAATTAAGACTAACTTTTTGTCTATATAACTTAAGAAAAAAAGCACGCTGGTCCACACTAGTGCCTATTGTTACAGTACAACACTGGATCTTTGATTTTCTATACAATGTTTTTATTGCTTATAGGGGGAGGGGGAGGACTAGAGCTTTGCAAACAGCCTTCTCAGGTAGTCTTTATGTAACAAAGGATTTCCCTGTGGAAGACAAAAGAAAAAAGCAAATGCAAGTGTGGGGAGCCACTCAGACCACTTCAAAGCTCAAGGGCACCTAGGGACACCTGAGGACATGACCCCACTTGTATGAAACAGGCACACAGTATGGTATAGTTATGTAACTACAACTTAGCAGTGGACAACTACCCATGTGCTGGTTACAGCACTATGCAAGAATGTAAATATGAGGTAACAACTTGTATAAGAATCATACAATAAAGACACAGGCTGCTCTGGCTCTGGCTCTTGCATTCTTGTGCTCTGCTCTGCTTCATGCTGCCTGTTGTTGCTGATGTCTGCACACATGTGCTCTCTAACCTTGTGATCTTGTGAAAATCTCCCTTAGGCTCCCTGAGCAGGTTGACACATGGGAAGGATACTTGTTGCCGTCTCTTTAAACATGAAGAAAGTGCTGATGAGGGGTAATGGGATGCTTTCCACCAAATGTGGGCCCCAGGCACCTGTACCTTTAGGTTGAGAAAGGTTTGCCCAGGGTTCTGGGCCCACAGAATCCTTCTGACTTATTTTTCCAGTACTTCACTGATCCTTTCACTTCAAGTCAGAAAGAATCTTGTATGCTGAAAATTACCCTGGAGACAGAAGCATTCACTTTTTGTTACTGTCTATCCTTGCTCTCTTTTTTTATGGGCAAATTTCTGCAAATAGTTCCCTGGGCATGCTTTTTGTACTTTTTCATCTCCTGCGTATCTTTCAGCCCCTTATAGTAAGGTCAAGGTTTTCATTTATCCCTGTTGTTGCTGTAGGGTTTTTTTTTTTTTTTGACTTTGCTGTTGCCAGGTAGGTGCTTCTGTCACTGAGCTATGTCCCTGACCCTGCTGCCATAGGTTTTTTAAAGACCGGCAATGACTCACATTTCCTAGTGATCTCTATTTCTTAGGATGAGTTTTCCATGTCTTCCATTCTGAATTTTTTCTCCAGACCTCTTTGAATGTGAGATGAAAACTTTAGAGCTTTTTTCCATAAAAACATACGTACAGACAAACACAAAAATTAAAGATTTCTTCACGAGCAGTAGCCATGCTTAAGAAGTTTTTGATCTTCTGTGACAACAAAGTCCTGCCTATATTAGTTTTTCTCTTTCATGTCCCTTTCACATTCTTGTTACTTAAATACATCATATCATTTAAATATACTCTATCACTTAAATATTATTATATATTGCTTTGGAGGCAGGGTCCTCACTATGTGGTCCAGGGTGACATTGAACTCACTATGTAGCCCAAGCTGGTCTCCTATCAATTCCCAGCCAGGAGGTGCATGGGCATTCTCTGCCATGCGTGCCTGCCATGATGCATGGCCTTACCATATACCCAAAAGTAATGGGGCCAATTGGCCCAGACTTGAAACCTTCAAAATAGTAATCAAAATAAACCTTTTCTATTTTTTAAAGTTGATTATATCAGGTTTTTTTTATTACAATAATGGAAAGCTGACTAATACATCATGGGTGACAGAGAACCTTACATGCAGGATAAAGAGATACAACAAAGATGAACTGTACTTTAAGAATTTATGGAAAAGTAGATTTGAGATTCTAGGCAGATAGAATCTAAATTTGAATAGAGTCACATGGGTAGTTTACAGATGGTGTAAACAAGTCTGATCCCCGAAAAAAATATGTAAAATTATAATCCCATCTATAATATATATTATTACTGTTAACATGAATGATACTGACTTCAGTGGGGGTATTGGTTAAGGCCCAGCAGTCAAATTACAGAAGCATATTGCTAAAGTAAAGTATCAGTGAGGATGTTGTGTGCTGAAATTCACACAAAGCACCTCTCAAATAATAAAGGGAATGTGTATCAGCTTGCACCTGGAAAATCCACAAGTAGAGCAGCATGCACAGACTACTGTTTCTAAGAGTTGGGTATAGTGTATCTATTTCCTTTATTGGATCATAAGCATAAGGATAGCAACCTATGATTGTTCCACCTTTGTAAGCTCAGTTGCAGAACTGCGTGTGGTAGTGCATGCCTATAATTGCAGCACTTAGGAAAATGAGGTAGGAGGATTGTTGTGAGTTTGTGGCCACCCTGGGCTACATAGTGAGTTCAATACCAGCCTAAGCTACATAGTGAGATCTTGCCTCAAAAACAAACAAACCAACCAAACAAAACATAATCTCAGTTGCAGAGAAAATGAAATTAAATAATGGATATACCAAATGTACTGTCAGAGCAAACTTCACCTGATGCCTGCTCTACTTGTGGACTTTCAGGTGTGAGATGATACACATGCCCTTTCAGATCTCACCCCCAGTGGCCACTCCAACCAGGACCCACCTCCTAACAGCATATTCAGCTAGTGAACTCATTGATGGACGAATCCACAGGGCCTCCATGATGTGATTATTTTCCAAACACATGAGACTTTTAGGGAGATATTTTAGATCTAAACAATAACATTCTACCCTTGACCTCCAAATGGCTTATGTCCATCTCATTATGCAAAATGTGTTTATTTCATCTCTAAGAGTTGCCAAAGTCTTAACAGTTCCAACATTGCTGACAAGTCCAAGTCCCCAGTCTCCTCTGAGACACAAGCCAAACTCATAGCTGTGAGACTCTACAAAATAAGAAACAAAATTATGATTACTGGGTGAGCATTCCCATTCCAAAATGGAGGAATAGCATAGCAAGAATCCAGACTGAAGCATGACTAAAAACCAGTGGGCAAACATTAAATCCTCTATCTCCATGCCTTATACCTGTAGTAGGTTATAGTGAGATGTAAGCTCCAAAGGGCTTGGAAATATCCTATGAGCCTGCTCTCAGAAGCTCACATGCCCTTTCTTGGGTTGGCTCCATTTACTACCTTCATTTTTCTTTAACTGGTGTTCCCTGTTGCTGTCATCTCTAACTTCTTGGAGTCTGCACTGCACCTTTGGCTTCACTCTTACAGTATTACACATTGCCCTCTTAGGGACACATTGCCTGGTCTTCTATTTTTTTTTTTTAATCTTGGTGGAAGCCTCCTTGATGCCACAATTCTTGCATTCTGTATGTCTGTATAACCAGCATCATGTGGATGATGACAATGTTTGTCACTGGCAGGAGTAGTAGCTTTGTTCCCTTGGATCATGGCTGCAGTGACCTCTGAGTGCTTAGATGCCTGCACTTGGGAAAACACTGCCCTCTATGATCTTCAATGGGTAAGACACCCTGGGACTCTCTTCTTAAGTGAAATCTTTCAAGAAGTGTTTACTCTTTTATACCATTGAGGTCCAGTCAGTGAGATGCCCTCAAGTCACATTTCCCAATCGTCTTGTTGCTAGGTACTTGGGTTCTTTTCAGTGCTAATCTTTTCAGCATGTTCTCCTTTGCCCAAACTTTTCAGGTCCTTCTTTTCTGGCAAAACTGAAAACTTTTTATATCTTTTGGTTTAGCCTTTTGCTCTGATTCTTTCTTTAGATCTGGATAAAAACAGATAGCAGTGTGGATGCCACAGTTGGAATGTTAGGCCTCTTTTAAATTTCCTCTCCCAGATCTATTAGTCCACTACTCTAGGAGTCTTAGTCTCCTAAAATGTTTCAGGACATGAAAAAATGAAAGTCAAATTTTCTACCAGACTGTTATACACATGGCCTTTTGCCCAATTGCCAATGGAGTCTTTGTTCCCAACTGAAATCTCCTAACCTTGGCTTTTAAAGTTCATATTACTGTTAGCATCCTGGTGTTCTGAACTTTAATCTGAATCATCCATCAAACTCTGTTTCCAGCAGTCTAGGGCTTCTTTACCCTGAATCTCCAAAGCATTCCAGATTTTCCCTGAAATGAGTTTCCAGGGCTTCTAAACCACATGGTTGGTTAAGTCACAGAGAATGACCCCACTCTCACTACTAATTTTCTGTTTTAGTAACTTTTCTGTTACTGGGGCAAAATACCCAACACTTGCAACTTAAAGGAGGGGTTTATTTATGCTCACAGTTTCAGTAGATTCACTTCATGGCCAGGTGTCTCCTAGACAGAAACAGAATAATAAAATGGCATGGTGGAAGAAATCTGTTCACTATATTGGAAGGAGAGAGTGGGATGAAGAGGTGGGAACAAGACACCCTCCTGGGTCACACCCCTAGTGATTCATCTCTGGTCAGGCCCCACTCCTAACAGTGAAGTTAGCTGCTGAACTCATCAATGAATTGACCCACTATGGTCTGGCCACCTTCCAAACACATGAGACTTTAGCAGACATTTTAGATCTAAGCCACAATGATTATCTTATAATTTTGCAAATATTTAAACAAAACCTTAAGCAGACAGTCCTTTTAAAGGGCAACAGAACACTCATTAATTAAAAAAGCAAGCACAAGTTCTAAGTAGGCATGCAAAATAATAAAAGAACTTAGATATTTATATAATGATTGTTTAGAAAGAGAATAATATAGCCAGGCACTTCACAACTATTATAATTTGTGTCTGAGTGTCCCCCCAAACCCTCATGTGATCCTCAAGATTTTTTTTGGTGATGATCGAATATAGAATGTGTGATTGATTTGTAGTGCAATGCTGAGAGTAAAGGTGCTGAGATAAACGGCAGGTGTCTTGGTTACTTTTCTCTCATTGCTGGGACGAAACACCTGACATTCAAAATGAAGGAAGAAAAGCTTTATTTAGCTCACTGTTTGTAGAGATTTGAGTCCATAATCAGCTGACTCCAAGGCAGGGTGGTATGGCACTGGGGCAACACTTCAAGGCAGCAGCAACCAAAAGCATTCAGAACAAAAAAGGGGGAAAAGCAACCCTCTTTCCCTCCATTATATTGTATGCAGCACCCCCCCGCCCCCGCAGGTGTAGCACTCACAAAATCTCTGTCCCCTCCTCTAACACAGGATGAGGATATTTACACAGTAAGGATCCTGACTCCCTGTGGAGTCTCTAAGTTAAATTTCTAAACTTCTGAAGTTGACACAATGTATCAACCATAACAATCCACCCCTTGTCAACTTGGCAACCAGACATATTTCTTTAAACCAGCCTCCAGATACAAAGGCATACTTATTCTTAACATTTTACAACTTGAATATTATAACACAGCTTAACAATCTTTAAGAACCAGCATTAAGTCTATCAACATTGTATTACATTAGAAACATAACACTTTGTCCTTGGTCCCCCAAAGACTCCTGCACATCCTTTTATGCAAAAGGCATTTAGTCCATCGGCAAAAGTTGCCAAAGTCCTAACAGTTTCAGCATTGCTGAAAAGTTTAAGTCCCAAGTCTTCTCCGAGATGTAATGCAAACCTTAGCTGCAAGCCCCTGTACAAATGAAAACAAAGTTAAACATTTCCAACATGAAATGGCACAAGATAAAACATTTCCATTCCAAAAGGTACAAACAGGGGGGTCCAAAGGATTGGGACCGAAACAAGTCCAAAATCCAAATGTTAAGTCCTATAGTTGTACATCCAGCATCTGAAGCAATCTGTGGCAAATTTTGAGCTCCAAAGGGCTTGTGTGGTTCCTCCGTATGGTACTTCTGGTGGTTACAGATCCCTTGGCTTTTCCCTTAGGCTGCTTTGCTCCCTTCTTGCAGCTTTTCTTAGATGATCCATGTTCCTGTCTTTTCCAAACTGCTGGGATCTCCAATGCATCTTTGGCTTCACATTCACAGCTTCACACACTGCCCTCTCAGGGGCACACTGCCTGGCCTCCCAGGCCTTCTGAAATCAGGGTGGATGCCTGTTTAATCTCAGAACTCATGCATTCTGTATGCACCTAAAACCAGTGCCATGTGGATGGTGCTGAGGTCTGCTGCCAGTTGGAGCAGTAGCCAGGCTTTCCTCTCTCTTGGCTGTAGGGGTCAAGTGCCTGAATCACTGGGCACTCTGAACCTGATTCTGAGGAACACATTCTCTATGCTGCTGCCATTCTGGAACCTGGTGCAGCCACTACTGTCGTTCTGCAACATGGTGCTCTGTGGCTTTCTCCTCCAAGCAAAGTCTTTCACTTTTGTAGTTTTGAGGCTACAAAACGTGGGGACCAGCTGCCTCTTCCTGTGATGCCTGAAGGCCATCTTTATTTTCTGTTCCTTCTCAGCAATTGAGATCTCAGCTGTATCTTTACAGTACACAACTTTAGTGGAGCTTCCTTTCTGGCC
>RJWT010021626.1:0-17507 GCA_004365215.1 Cuniculus paca | reverse complement strand
ATATATTATAGAATAGTATTAGAGTATTCAAATCTACACTTTCAAGCATGAAGACTATCTGAAATACAATTAGTGGTCACAATGCTGTTGGAAATATTTCAGGATCTGAAATACTTTTGAATTGTCACAGATATAGTACATTTAATGAAATATTCAAAACTGCATGGTAACCATTTTTTTAGTATGTAGGAATTGAATTTAAAGGAATAAATTTGTTATCAGAGCATAGCTGGGTTGCAAAGGTTGGGGTGAGGGGTGGGGCTTGTGGTAGTGATGCTGAGGGCAGTATAAAGGGGGAGACATTGGCAAGTTTCATAAGATAGGAGGGCTAAGTTCTAATAATCTATATTATTGCACAGCATAATGACTGTGGTTAATACTACTGTACTGTATATTTTAAAGTAGCTAAAAAAGGATTTTAAATATTCCCACCACAAGAAATGGTAAATGTTTGAGGTGATAGTTATGATAATTAGTCTGATTTAATCATTCCACAGTGTTCACATGTATTCAAACACCACATTGTCTCCATAAATACATATAATTAGTGTTTGTCAATCAATAATAAAATAACTTAAAAAATTTTGTGAGGTATTTCCACTAATAACTGGTTCTTTTTTCAAAGTTTTTTAGAACATGTTCGCAATACACAAAGTTTACATTCATCTCTGGGAGCGTACATAACTGATTAGAGAATTGTTCATCTCTGATTCCTTTAAATAATTTTTATATGGGTTTGATTGGATTTATTGTAGTCTTTTAAAAAATTTTTTTGTTAGTGAGCCACTTTATCTAGCCCTACATGAGTAAGACTTTTTTGTGCCCTATGTGACTTAACGATGTAGTAAAGATTGCTGAGTATTTCTAGGATTTTGAGTCGTCATGGATAATTCTGAATGGCAAGGGCAATGGAAAGGACAAAGTCGATTATGGGGAATTCAGACGTGCCATTCTTGGTGAAATGAATGAATACAGGAAATCATTTGTTCGAAAGGTAACTGTTAAATAATCTTTTAAATTATTACTTTTCAAGGTCCCCCACCCCTACCCCTGTAAGTTATTGGCTGATCCAGAAAAACACAGGCTGAGATGATAGCTATTGAAGTAAAATACAACTTAATACTTCTAGTGTTTAGCGTTTCATCGACATTGCAGGCCTAAAGGCGGTAGTCTGATCATCTATTTAGCAGATAACAATATGCGACATAGCATCTATGGGGGCTCTCCCTCTGAAGGTGGCAGCCATTGCTAATTCCCTATTATATTGTTTTGAAGTCCTGTATCATTTTCACTGTTTTGTTGAGTTGGGTTGTATTCTATTTTGTCTTGATTTTATTATATCTGATGGCATGGGTAGCTCTTTTAAAGATAACCAGATATATTTTGGTAACCATTTTGGCTTTACTATTATCTAGTTTTGAAGTCCTGTATTGTGTTCATTGTTTTGTTTTTATTGGTTCTATTCTGTTCTGTTCTGTTTGATTTTACCATGTCTGATGCTATGGGCAGCTATTTTGAAGACAACAAGAGACATTATGGTAGCCATTGTTGATTTCCTATTTTTTTTTGAAATCCTGTATCACACTATTTTGTTTTATTCATTTTATTGTTTTATTTTACTTAGTTTTATTCTCTTTAAAATAAAAATTATAAAAAAAGAATAAATTATTACTTTTAATTGGTTGTTAGTTTCATTAGTTAAAAACTTGAATAAGTTACCATTTAAAATGTGTTTTGTTATTTTACCTGTAATGCAGGTAATGTGCATATGCATATAAACATACAGAAAAAATAACATATGCATAAGTTTTAGAAAAATACATAAAAGGAAAATAAATTTTGAAATCAAATTTTATTCGTCAATAACTAGCTTTACAAATGTAATGAAATAGCCTTGATCCTCAGTTTCCTATCCTCTAGAGTTGATGTAAGGATTGAATGAGATAAAATTCTTAATATTGTGACTGAACCAGTGTGAATGTTCAAAATGATACTTTAAATGATAGTTAAAAATATTTCTTTGGTTTTTATAGTATGTATAGTGAATGTTAAAATGAAGATCACAATAATCATGATAAATTAAAATTAAAACGTGATAGATTGGAATTTCATGATTTTTATAGAAAACTAAATTTTTACTTGGGTTCTGGTGGCCATTTTTTACAGTAAAATTTAAGCAATGCAGTGTTCTTTTTCTTTTGAGTATGAACCTCATATAAAATACATATGCACTTAATATTAAAACAAAGTATTCTGAAGCATCCAACAGAACAATTAAAATCTCTATCTTTTTTGACCAAAAGACACAATAAAAACCTGAAATAAATTCACCATATAATATTTATAAATTTGTACTTATTTGTATTTTATAAGTACTGGTATAAGTTTGAATATCAGGAGTAGAAATTAGATTTTTTTGTTGTTCTTCATGGTCTTGGTCCTGGGAATAGACAGGGAAAGAAAGAGAGCCAGTGTGGTGGTGCATGCCTGTAATCTCAGCCCGTTGGGAGGCTGAGGCAGGAAGACTCCAAGTTCCAGCCCAGGCTAGGCAATTTAGCCAATTAGTGAGACTCTGTCTCAAAAGAAACAATAATAAAAGAAGAGCTGAGGTTGTAATTCAGTGCAAAGGCCCTGGGTTTAGTTCCTACTAAAAAAAAGAAAGAAAGAGTAGAAGGAAGATGGAGGAATGGAGTAAAGGAGGGAATAAGGGAAAGAATTATGGAGCTCTTTCTTTGCTAGAGCTGCCATAACAAAATATGACAGACCATGTTACAAAAACAACAGAAACTGATGCCAGTTTGGATGCTAGAGGTCCAAGGAGAAGGTTACTTTTCTCTCATTGCTGGGACAAAATACCTGACACTGAAAATTAAGGAAGGAAAGATTTATTTCATTCACAGTTTGTGGAGGTTTCAGTCTGTAATCTGCTGGCTCCAAGGTAGGGTGGTGCAGTAGAAGACAGCAAAAGCAGTAAGAGCAAAAAGAGGGAAAAAACAAGCCTTTTTGCCTTTATATTGTAAGCAAGCCAGCCCCGCTATGACCTGGGTAGCACTCACACCATCTCCACGCTCTCCTCTTGCACAGTTCAGGGTGTTTACAAAGTGAGAATCCTGGCCCTTTTCTGAGTCCTTTGTTAAACTTCAAAACTTCTCAAGTTGATACAATATATCAGCCACTACAAGAGGTTAGCAGTTTGGTTTCTTTGAGGTGTCCCTCTTTTGTCTGAAGATGGCTGTGCATTTTCACTATTTTCACAGTGTTGTCCCTCTGTGTGTGTTGTTTGTGTCCTACTCTTTTATAAAAACATTAGTCATATGTTGGATTAGGGCTGTTTTAACTTAATTACCCTTTAAACAACTCTGTTTCAAAGTACAGTCACATTCTGAAATAGTTTTTGTTAGGATTCAACATATGAATTTGGGATGGTGGATACAATTCATCCTATAACAAGTGTGAGGCTCCTTTTGAGCTCAAATTGTGAATAAACAAATGATTCTGTTTTCTACTCTTCTATCAATGTGGGACATTGCCATAGGTAGCTTGCGTGTTTCTATACACTTCAGCATTTTTAAATGAAATATTTTATGATAGTTGCACTAAATTAATATTTCTAAAAGCAATGTTAAGTTTTAAGAAATAGTAACAACACTCATTATAAAAGCTTTAAATTTTTTCATTGATTTTACTAGTGAAATATTTGCAAGCTCACATTTGAGTTTAAATGTCCTCCAGGTAGTTTGTTTTGGTAATTTATCAGTTTCATCAATCATTGAGCTACAAATTACCAGAAAAGTCTTTTATATCGCTCTTCAGGGCAAAAGAATTTAGGTTCCATTCTGAAGGTTAAACTTCTCTCATATGCTAGTGTCTTGAATGTAGCTCAGAAACAACCTACTGCAAAATAGAAAATTAGGTTCTCATTTCTAATGATTTTGTATAAAAATAACATTTCTGTCTTTAGGCCTTTATGAAACTAGATTTCAGCAAAACTGGGATTGTGCCTATTACAGACATAAGAAAATGCTATTGTGCAAAGAAGCATCCTCAGGTTATTTCAGGTAACTGTTATGAGTCAAAATGCATTAGATTTCTAAAGTGTTAGTTAATAAAAATATAATCTTTAAACATATTAATTTAAAGCATAAACTGAGAACATTAAGGTAGGAAATACTTTTTGTTTGACCTAGAAACTTGAGAGCAATTTGCTCTTCTTCATTGAAAAATTCTTAAGCTTATTGGCTGTACTTACTTGTTTCCTCCGTATTTATAATTGAGATAAAATTCTGTCTCCCTTAGAAAGAGCACAGTGAGGAATTTGTTAACAGAAGAGATTTAGAGAATAGAGGCTTGCATGTACAGATTCTCAGCGTCAATTTTACTGTATCTGCTTGTATAGTTATTCATACTTGAGAATTTATTACTGAGCAAGAAAGTGTCTTTATTTAGGGATGGATTTATACATGCAATGGACATATGTATTTCTATCAAAATTTTGGGGTACAGTAAATTTCTAAAGTAATTCTCTCTATATATTTCCTATTACACTCCTTCTTTGTTTTTAAGTAACTAATTTATAAATGCATTCTTGTTACAAAGAAAGCATTTGACTACTATAACCCCCTACTTTCATTACATTATTCCCCAGAGAAGTAAAAATTGCTATCATTTAATATATATATGGCACCTCAGTTCATGAACTTAATTTGTTTCACCATTCTGGAAAAGGTGACAGCAGTCACCCCATGCAGAATTTGTAAAGAAAAACCAAGTTTTGCCAAATGCTCCTGTTTGTGAAACAGATTGTTCTTAAACAAAAGTGTTCATGAATATTTTTGATCCCTATTCTGTGATTTTTTCATTGTTGTACACACACAGAAATAATCTTAATACTTTTTAGGGTATTTTTGGACATGAAAGATGTATTTAACTTATTGTTATCTAGTTGGCTTTTTACACTCAATGCTATGTTTCAGAAGTATTTCTATGTTAATCCTCATTGAGCCACCTTAGTTTTGTATGTTGCATATTATTCCTTTCACAAGTCAGTGGGCTACAGTTTATGTAGCCATTCTCTATTCCTGGACTTTTAATTTCTAATTGTTGATGTACAACCAGTAAAGCAATATATATGCTTGTGTGTGACCCCTTAGGTTCATTTTAGTCTGGTTGTCAGGAGAGATGTTAATTCTTAGAATTACTTAGATATTTATAGTTCAAATTTTAATTGACATTTCCAAATTATATTGTAAGATGGCCATACTAGATTGTGCTTCCCCTAGTTGCAGATTTCTTTCTTTCATAAGTTTGCCAACAACTGAACCTTTTTCATCAGTCTGACAGATGAAAAAATCATTTTGTTTGTATTTCTCTGGTTACTACAGAAATAAAACATTTTCATATATTTATTGAGCATTTGTCCATTTTATGAGTATTTATTGACCATCTTTTATGAATAACTTCTAATTTATAATTTTAGCTATGGGTTATTAATGTAGAGTACTATTATTTTAAAATTTTAATTCAATAGTAAGGAATACCCTGTAATTGCTTCAGCTTATCGTTATTAACTCTTACATATGATTGATTTATAGTTTAATTTGGGAAGTTAAAAATAGAATTATTTTTGAAGATTAAAGTAAACCATTATTAGCTTCTAAATTTCTAATCCTCTTAGGTCAAAATAGTTGTATTTTTATCAAGACTAAATGAACAATATAGAAAAAATAATTTCTAGTGTTACTTAAGAGTTGTTAGTATATTTTTTTTACCCTTTAAAGACCTGCCATTCTCTGCTTCTTTGTCTTTAGTCATATTAAATTTATGTCTTGTATAAGAACACAATGGTTTACTTATTTCAAAACTACATGATTTCAACATTGTGTATATTTTCCTTTTAATCTTTTGAAACTATTTAAACTATCTTTAATAGGTAGTTTAAAAAGCTTCAGTTTTATTATGTGTCACTGAATTGTGGATGCAAGAGGGTTTTGCTTTTGTGTTTGTTTGGTAAGCCTTCATTATTTTAAAAAATTTCATGCTTTGTCTTTGCAGTCATATGAAGGAGACAGAAAAATTTTCTATTTTTTGAAAAGAAAAACTCTAGTCATTATAAATTATAATTTATTAACTTACCATCTTTGAGATGCAACTTGTTTACAATTTACAGTTAATTTTAAGTTGAGGCTCTTAAACTACATCTAATTTGAACTATAGGAAATATTTACTTTTTTTCTTAAGTTATTTATTAGAAGAAGATATTTTAAAGTTAATAGGAATATGACTCCCAAATGTCATTTGTGAAGTGGTATTAGAAGTACTGTTGCCTACAGGGATGGAAAAATTTAGTTATAGTTGTATTTCTAGGGAGGAGATTTTAAGGAGATATAAAGTTTTTAAGTATTTGAGATATAACTTTAAGTAAAACATTTTTAAAAGAAAATTGTGTTAAAACATATCTGTTCAAGTGTATGGCAGAAATTTCTCCTGCCAAAATTTGTTTTCATATACATTTGTTCTCGATTAGTTTTTAGACTTCACTAAGTCAATCACAAATTCATTTTATCATTGCATATTATCATTTTTATTGCATAATAGCTAGTCTTTCTTCATTCAGCTAGTTTTTTTTTTAAACAGTCATTTTGTTCTCTATTTCTTGTGCATGTTTTTAAGAGACTGTTTCTTTAGTATGAAAGGCACTCTCCATTGGTTTATTATCTATGTCTTTTAATGAACCTCCGGTTTGTTAGAAAGATTTATCTCTTACCCTAAGTTGTCTACTTTGTTAGACAAATGAGTAGGGTGATATTTCCATTTATGTCTGTTCTTCAAAAGTCAACCTGGGACGGGTGTGGTGGTGCACTTCTATGATCCTTGAGCTTGGGAGGTTGAATTGGGGTATCCTTGAGAGTTCAAGGCCAGCCTGAGCTATGTGGAGACCATGTCCCAAAAACCAAACCAAAATGCTTCAGAGAAGGTCACATAGATTTTTAAAACCCTTTCCTTACTTTATTTTTATGTGTATTTCTATTCTCTTTTGAATATTACCTGACCACCATTTGTGCCTTTTCATCTTTAATTTCCTCTTTTCTTATTAAAAAGTTAGTGATTTTTTTCTTTTATGTTCTCTACTGAACTCCTGAGAAGAGACAAATGTGAGAGAGATGGAGGGTGGTGGCAAATTATGAGGAGTTAATTCTGGTTCATGGGTAAATAAATTGAAAGTTAGCTCAATGTGAGAATTTAAAATGCTGAAAGGATCTCGTAAGATGAATAAGTGTTCATTTATCACCACTAGTCATTTTATTCAACTTTCCCACACAATTTTGCAGGTCATTCCACAGAGGAAGAAATCAAGTCATCTTTTCTAGAAACATTAGAAGATGCCTGCAGCAAGCCTGATGAAGTGTCGTATGGTGAATTTGAAGATTACTACGAAGGTCTAAGTTTAGGGATAGTAAAAGACGAAGATTTTGTTAACATCTTACGTACTCCATGGGGAATTTAGTTTTTAATAATGCATATACCATCAGTTCTAGGCATTTTATAGAGGTGATGAATTTTATGAAATATATGATCAAACCCTAGGGTAGTATATTTTTTCAAAGTTCCCTTTATTCTTTTTTTCCTCAAAAAAGTTGATTCTGGAAATGAAAATATTTAGAAAGATAAATGTAGGTCTGTGTGTGTGAGTGTGTATGTACACATGCTTACCTGTCTGTAAGTTTGTAAAGATATGTATTTTGGGTTTTTACTTCTTTTGAATCTATTTTTAAAATAACTTTTATTAGCTTCCGTAGGAAAATTATATTGCTATAGAACTGTATATTGAGCAGCTTTATTGCCCTTCACTGTTTTGTTTGCTTTTCTGAAGTCTTCCTGGAACTTATTTTCCACCATTTTCAATTTGATCAGTTGGAATTGAACTTAAAGCCCATGAGACTAAAATAATTCAGCTTGCTTTAAATATATAAAAATATTAAAGTAATTAAAGGATATACAAGAGAAATTTCCAAATAGTGTGACTATATATATTTTTTGTAACTTTAGCATGTAGAATGGTTGGAGTTTACCTCTGCAATTTTTTTTTTCTTTTTGGTACTGGCAGTCGAACTCAGGACCTTGCACTTGCCAGGCAAGCCTTTGTGCTGCTGAATATATCACTGGCCCTGCAATGCTTCTTTAACCTGACTCGATCTGGAAGTTCTTATGTTCTAAATAATGTGCTGTTGTTTGTTCAGTAGACATAATATAATTGCTGTGGCAGCCAGTCATAGATACATATATTTTTCAGCTTTTTAAGTGTAAAACTTATTATCTATAGCATAGAAATATCATTTGACTATAAACAATATGGGAGAGGAAGTATTTTATGAGATTATTTTAAAAAAATCTCAAAAAGTGAATTATTAAATATGTTGGTCTAAGAGAAAATTTAGTATTTCTTATCCAAAATATAAAAGCATATTTTGTATCATCAAATGAATGAGTGATATTCTAAACATTTCCTCTTCATATACTAAGCAATCAAAACATTTTCTTCTAAATATATGTTGCTTAATGGTCTACAGTATTGCAGTCATTTTTTTCTAAATTCTGTGCTACTCACTTCTTCCTGGAAAGAGAGAAAAAAAGAGAACATTATGAAGTTGTTTCCAACTTTATAATATTAATTTGTATGTTAAAAATCAGAAAAAATTATGTTGAGCAAATATAACTGGTTCAAAAAAGAAAATGTATACTTTGCCAAATATGACTGAGTGTATCACTTCATATATGATCTATACTTGGCAATATTATCAAAAGCATGGTATGCACGAACTCATTAAACAAATCATTCCAAGATTTCCTGAACTACTAAAATTTACTACTGAAATGTCAGAAAGAAATATGTGCAAATCCATTAGTGCAATTTTCACTTGGATAAATTCTTTATTTCTTGACATTTTTTTCAATTATGTTATTGACATTAAACTGATATGTCAGGAGATGTCTTGGCAGAAACAAATTTGCAACACTATTTTTAAGTCACATTTTAAAAAAAATTATCCAACTATTGACATCTTTAACCCTATAAATTATTCTTGTCTTAAATAATACTGGTTTCTCAAATAGGTACCATACTTTTCAATGGTAAAGTTTTAGTTTTTATTTACAATCCTATTTTTAATATTGACAATTTCTATTTTTCTGTAAATGTAATTCAAAGATATATAAGTTGTCATATTGTAAAAAAAAAGGGGGCAGGTACTTTTGATATTTAACATGTTAAGGTGACAATGTGTTATGGTTTGTATATAGATGGCCCCTCACAAGCCTCATGTAGTGATGGAGGTGGCTGAATCTAGTGTTTGTGATTGACTTCTTGTCTAGTGCTGGGATTGGCAGTGTGAGTTATGCACCTGCCCAGGGGTGGAGCCAACATAGAATGTAAGGTTGGAATGGGGGAGTGTTTTTCTCTTGTGTGCAGTTTGTTCTTGCTGCTTTGCATCCACCGTGAATGACTGCCCCTCAGCCACACCATCCTGCCTTGGAACCAGCAGAGTATGGACTGAAACCCCCAAAACTGTCAGAAATAAACCTTTTCTTACTTTACTTTGGGTGTCAGGTATTTTGTCTCAACAACGAGAGAAAAGTAACTAAGACAGAATTTGGTACCAGGAGTGGGGTCATTACTGTGACTGTACCTGACCATGTGGTTCAAGAGCCTTTGGGAATGGCTTGCGGGAAGAGTTTGAAAAGGTTCAGAGATGTCACCTGTATGCATAGAGCTGGAACAGCTTAGGCTGTTCTGTAGGGGAGATTCTGGTTAGAGCTCAGGAGACCAGAAGGTTGATAGAAAGCCTGCCAGTAAAGACCAGGTTCAGGAGGTTTCTGCTGGGAAGAAGGACTGCATTGGCTTTTGGACTCCACATGAGGTGTGCTATGGCTTGGCAGAAAGTTTGTCTGCATTCTGCTTGTGTCCAGAGATTTTTGCCTGAGACTGAAATTAAGGGCAATGGCCTGATTAATCTGGTAAAAGAAATTTCAAGGCAGTCGAATGTGGAGGCTGTGGCATGGCTATTGTTTGGGGCTTTTAGCCAGATTTATGTTGGAAATCAAGAACAAAGAGCCCAGCATGGTGATTTAAAATGTTGTGAGTTTGGTCAGAAAGCTGTGGACTCTAAAGATAGAGCTGAAACCTTGATTGTTGAGAAGAAACAAAGAAATACAAAAGATGACCTGGAGACATCCCAAGAAGCAGCAGGTCTCCATCCTTTGCAGCCTCAAAGATACAAAAGTGAAAGACTTTGCCCCAGGGAGAAAACTATAGAGCACCACATTCCAGAATGGCGACAGAGGCCACACAAGGTTCCAGAATGGCAGCGGAGGCCACATGAAGTTCCAGAATGGTGGTGACATAGAGAATCTGTTCCTCACAATCAGTTTCAGAGTGCCCAGCAATCCAGGCACTTGACCCCTATGGCCAAGAGAGAGAGAGGCCTGGCTATTGCTCCAGCTGGCAGCAGACCTTGACAGTATCCATGAGGTGCTGGTTTTAAGTGCATGGAGAATGCACATGTTCTGAGGTTAAGAAGGCTTCCACCCCAATTTCAGAGGGCCCAGGAGACCAGGCAGTGCACCCTTGAGAGGGCAATGTGTGAAGCTGTGAATGTAAAGCCAAAGTGGAGACCCCAGAAGTTTAAAAAAGCCAGGTGCATGGATCATCTAAGGAAAGCTGCAAAGATTGAGCAGAGTGGGCCTAAGAGAAAAACTGGAAGTTAAAAACCCTACAAGTGCCATGGGAGTAGAGCCACATAAGCCCTTTGGAGCTCACAATTTGCCACAGATGGCTTCAGATACTGGACATACAGCTATAAGACTTAACATTTGCCCTGCTAGATGTTAAACTTACTTTGGTTCCAATGCTTTGTATTTCCCTGTTTGTAAGTTTTGGAATGGTAATCTCTATCTTGTGCCATTGCATGTTGGAAGTGTTTAACTTTGTTTTCATTTGTACAGGGGCTTGCAGCTAAGAGTTTGTCTTAGATCTCAAAGGGGACTTGGGTCTTGGACTTTTCAGCAATGCTGACAGTGTTAGAACTCTGGCAACTCTTGGATGGACTAAATGTCTTTTGTATAAGGGATGTACATGAGTCTTTGGGGGGTCAAGGGTAGAATGTTTTGGTTTGTAGGTGGCCTCCCAAGCCTCGTGTAATCATGGAAGCAGCTGAATCTAGCATTTGTGATTAATTCTTTGTCTAGTGCTGGGATTGACAGCGTGTGTTCTGCACCTGCCCAGGGGTGGAGCCGACATACCATGTAAGGTTGGAAAGGAGACATGTTTTTCCCTTTTTGCGTGGTTTGCTCTTGCCCCTTTCAGCTGCCATGAACAGCTGCCCCTCAACCACGCCACCTTACCTGGGAGCCAGCTGAGCATGGACTAAAACCCCCAAAACTGTAAGAAATAAACTTTCCCTTCCCTAACTTTGGGTGTCAGATGTTTTGTCCCAGCAACAAGAGAAAAGTAACCAAGACACAGTGTACTCAATTTAAATCTTCACTATCGTAATACAAATATTCACGTGATTTCTCATAATAATCTCTACTTATGAGATATAGCATTTTGTAATTAACTTCTTTCATCTTTTTAAATGCAAATTTAAAAGGTAAAACATGTTTTTTGGTTTATTTTGTTAAATCAAATTGGTGACACAATAAATCATTCTGCTTTTGATTTTTGGCTTACTGCCTACATTCTTATTGACTTAGGCATAGTAAATTATGTTATTTAGTTTTTAATTTAGTAGAAGAGTATTTAATAGAAATGACATTTTCAAATATTAACCACATAGGTGACTTTTTGTATTTGTAATATTCTTCAAGATTCTGAAATATCTTTTGAAAAACTTCAAAATATTAAAGTATATGCTGCTTACTGTTACATGAATCTAGTAGTTTAAATGGATTTTATGGATGTCTAGATTTTGAAAGTTACTTATTAATTTGATATACAGTTGCTTTCCCAGTTAACTGTATAGTTTTTTAAATTGTGTATATTTATTTTACTGTTTATATTCTCATAAATAAAATTTTGCAGAATTTTCAAGAAAAACATTTTATTAGATGACAAGGGACATTATATAGGAATTTCAGAAAATGTTTTACTGTAAAGAATATACATTTGTATGATGGATCATTTACAGGATAGTTAAAAATGTTCTTGCTTTAAGTTTACCAATGTGAACCAATGTCTACATCCTCACTTAGAATAATTTGTAATTTTGATACATCTATAAACCATATTTTGTTACTTTTGACTACTCATCAGTCTAATTATTTCAGAAGAGAACTATGTTCAATAGTGCAGATTATTTAATGTGTTTCTGAGAGATTATAGTTTGTAGTGCTTGCTGAAATAAAACAGGTGCCATAATAAATTGTAATCACTACTTGGCTGGCCAAGAAGGACAAATATTTTAGTAAAAGTATTTAATGAAGTAGAAGAGACTGAGCATACGTAACACAAAAAAACAGGAGAGCAAAGAGAATTGAAAGGGTTAATAGGTATTAGTACCTGATAATGAGAAGAAGCAAATGTCATATTTTTCTATTTTTAAAGTTACACAAAATTCTAAGTAAGGAAAACTTATTTCTTCTGAGTCGGTCTCCTTTAATGTTCTCAGTGCCTATCATATTACGTGTATATGCCTCTCCATCAACTGCCTCTTTTTTAATCCTATTTAAATCCATCATATATGTTGTTCTTGGAGTGACCTTTTGAAAATTTACATTACTTTTTGAAGAAAATTCTTTCCTTCAAGCCCATATCTTTCAGAAGAGTTGAAACTCCTGACTTAATACATAAAATCTAAATGAAGTGGTCATGCTAAGCCATTTTCCTTATATACCATTCTAAACTACCTTTGAGATTTCAGTAGTACACTGAGGGGTACCCTTATTCTACTATGTACCATTTTACATTATGGTCATTACTTTGCTTATGTTTCTCCTATTATATTATAAATGCCCTGAGGATAGTAATCACATCTTACTTACTTTCATGATCCTGAAGTCTAGTCAGTGTCTGACATGGGGTGGTTATAAAATCAATACATGTAAACTGGGTGTCTTAGTTACCTTCTCATCACTAGTACAAAATACTCAACACACACAAGTTATAGGAGAATTTCATTTTGTCTCATGTTTTAGAGGTTTCAGTTCTTGGTTGACATGCTGGTTCCCTGCAGAAGTGGCATGGTTGGTAGCATGGCAGAAGGATCTGAGTGGAGGAAAGCTGCTCATGTTTTTCTATAGGCCACGCCTGTGAGCACATGAGGCTTTGGAAGGGCATTCAAATATAACATTCTCTCTCTGGCCCCCCAAAGACTCATATGCATCTGTCTCAGTTACTTACTTGTTGAGACACAGTACTTACAGAGGTTTCAGTCTATAGTCAGCTTGTTCCAAGGCAGGGCAGCACAGCAGATGCTGAGAAAAAGTAGAAAAAGCTCATGGCATGGCAGGCAGGTAGCAGAGCAGCAATATATGTCCTTCAGGTCACACCCATGAGGACTCACCAGGCTTCACCTCCTAGCATCACACCCAGCTATAAATTCATCAGTGGATTAACCTAGTGTCACACACCCATGATCCAGTATCACATACACATATTCCAGTCACCTCCCCAAACTCCAAACTGTGAGTACATGAGGCTTTGGGGGACATCAAGACATAAGCTATAACATTATGCCTCTTGGCCCCAAAAGACTCATGCACATCCTTTTATGCAAAATGCATTCAGTTCATCTCCAAGTGTTGCCAGAGTTTTAACAATTCCTCACTGTTGAAAAGTCTCAGTCTAAATTCTCTTGAGATTTAAGGCAAACTCTTAGTTGTGAGCTCCTATAAAAATGAAAAGAAAGTTAAACAGTTTTGCAGCATACAATGGCACAAGATAACCATTCCCAGTCTAATAGGTACAAATAGTAGTACAGAAAGGAGTGGGACAAACAAGACCAAAATCTATATATGCATCTATTTCTGTAAAATACACTTAGTCCACCTTTAAGGGTTGCCAAAGTACTAACAGTTCCAGCATTGCAGAGCTCTGACTAGACTCCTATCAAGGTCAGCTCACAACATTCTAAAGCTGCTTCTCCAACCTGCATCTCTAAACCTTTCTGAACTCCTCCTGAGGGCCAGTTCCAAAGGTTTCTAAGCCACATGGTCAGGTAGTGTCACAGCCAAGACCCCACTTCTCTAGTACCAAAATCTATCTTAGTCACTCTCTTGTTGCTGAGACACTGGGTGTGTAATTTATTTAGCAGCAATTATATTGTAACACTTTTGCATTAAAACACTTTAGCATAGACCATAAAATAGTATGAATGTGCTATTTAGTGCAACTATATAGCTCAACTATATAACTTGGGCTCCTGTAGTCAACTATAAGAGCAGTAAATTTCCTTAATGAAGAATTCAGTTTCAGTTAGACAGGAAAAGTAAACTTTAGTGATGTAGTCACAGAATGATAAATATAATAAATGCATTGAGTATTTCCAAATTGTTAAAAGTAAATTTTAAATGTTTTTTACTTGTCTGGGATATAACTTAGTTGTAGACCTCTTATTTGGCATATATAAAACCTTGAATTCGAACCCCATTCCTGCCCCCTCAATTTTTTAATCACAAAAATTATAAGTATGTGGGGCGGTGGATTATTTATTAGCTTGATATGGTGATTCTACATTGCAAAATATGTGAAAATATCACTTTGCAGATATATCACCTGCAGATATATATATGATGATTTGTCAAGTAAAAATAAAATTGAAGAGTTCACAGAGTGGGTCTTCACTAGCACTTTTGCAACAAATTCACTCTGTTTAGGGAGTACTATGTTGATTTCAACTGGACCTCTAGGCATAATGAATTTTATCCAGGAGAACGCTGTCTTGTTAGATTCCTAAATGATCGTGGGTCCATTTGTGAATTAGACCAACTTCTCGTTGCCATAATAATATAACCAAATCTACCCCTGGAATGTTGCTGCTGCCTCCTGCTGGGAGTCTATGCTACATGATGGTGTATGAATTCGTAAAAGGACAAACCCCTGAGCTTTCGCTGAGTTTGTTTAACAAATTGCATAAACTTTTCATGCCTTATTTGGTGAGGAAATGCTTAATAATTATATGCATGCAGAATTTGGTCTGAAATTTTATGTCATTATAACCTTACAGGAAGGGAAAGATGGTTAATTTTCATCTACCTCACAGATTCTTGGAAGAAGAGCCATGGGTAACTACAAAAGGAGCCTATTTCTTGTGCATGACTAAATTGGGTTAAACCTGTTCATAACTGCAGTTCTCTGCAGTATCATCACATACCCCACAGTGTCTAAAGTAGTAGAGTTAAAGACTCAAACACCTCTAGTCCACAGTTGATGTATCATCAACACAAACTAGCCACAGATGAGCATGGAAGGCTTGTGTGTGTCTTCCTGGAGATGTAATCATAATTCGGTACTCTGAAAACATATATTTTATTAATGTATTGTTTAAGGTGAGAATAAAAGTGTTTTATATAAAATCTTGCGTAAATTACACAAATGTATTAATGGATACACATTTTCGGATTTCCCTTTTTTACCTCTTAAAAGCTTGTTTGTAGTTTTGGAATATTCAAAAAAGATACAAATATGTTTGGATAGTCAAGTAAGACATTTGGAAGTATTTGAAAACAAGATCCCTGTTGCCTTTGTCTTTTTATTAAGGTAGAATGGGATTTTAAGCCATGATTACATGAGTTTAGATACAAAAAGATTCTCTCCTTTCCAACTCTGTTGAATTTCCTGAGATTTTTAGATGATGGTAAAGCCAATAGAAAACAAATGACTGCATTTCAAGGAAATCACTATGTGTCACACTATGAAGGCCACACATTTACCTGGTAGTTGAAGTCTTTTGTAGATGAACCTTTTAGAAAATACAGGTTGTCAAGGAAAGATAATTTTGAAGAAACATACAGATGATCGCTCCATCAATTAAAAGCATGTGCTTATACTAATATTTGAGTATAACTGATCCTGTGACAAGAACACATTTTGCAATCTCTAAACACTGGTATCAAACTCAAGCTCTCCTACAAAGTAGCTGTATGATTTTGGGGAAATGTTACCAGAAAGTCAGGGTTTGGACTGGGCTGAGTGTTGCTTTTGTGAAGTGGTCTTGGCCCTTAGATCTTTTCTGGGAAGATTTGTGGAGATGTCCATAAACAGAATCAGAGGCCAAACAATAATGGGTTTCAAGCACTTTATTAAGCAACTAGCTGGGCAATCTTATGAGAGGACAGTGCACTTGGGAGAGTTCCAAGTGGGCAGGACCTACTGGAAGCATCTGCCCCAGGATCTAGGGTAGGATTTCTTTTGAGGCCTTAGAAGTTGAGCAGCATTTGGGGGCCTGTGACTGACAGGATTCTTTCCTAAGGACTGTGAATCTCTATCCTTATGTATGGAGGGGAAGTCTTTGAACTTACGTGAACCTACTAGGAGCCAACAAGGTGTCCAAAGCCCACTGAAGAGGCCAAAATCACAATGTAAATTACTCTAAATGTACCCTGACTGAGTCCACAGGGTCACTGCAGTTTAATTTGAGGCTTGTGCCCTGAAGTGTGACTGTGTAGTATCAAAACGTATAAGATGGGACAAGGTGGAGGAATTTGTAGGGAGACATACATTGCTCTTCCTGGGAAGACCAAGCACCACAAATTCAGGAAATCTAGGCATGCCCTTTCTTAGAATCTTCTCTTAAGGCCCTGCTGCCTGTTTCAAGATCCAATTCATTTCTGGTGAACTACTGACTCTATCAAAGCTACTCAAGTTTGCTAGCTCTCTACCTCAACACAGGTAGTGTGAAGGTTGAATAGATAGAGATAGAAAGCTATAGAGGTCAAAATCGATAGTCTAGTATTAAAAGTTTAGTTAGTATACATTTATTTCCAGTTTTATTGCCTGAAATACAGATAATAATTAAATGTTTTTATTTTTTCCTAGTTATTCCAAATGGTGATCATATAAACTTGCTTTTAAGCAGATACTTTTAATATGTAGGAATAATTTGTGTGCCACCATTTCTTCCAGCATCTAATAAACTCTTATTGTTAATTTTTTTTCCCTCAGCACGTAAGAAGAAAAAACAAAATATTGTGTTAAGGGTTCTTTTAAAGCATGTAGGAATATAACAGGTTAAAATAGGAATGAGTTTAACATTTTGTTCTTACATTAATTGGAAGATGGCATTTGTGTAAGATTGATATAATATCTGCAGGGACTGTAAGCAGCATTACTAGTATCTTTGTTGTGCACACTAAGACCATTGATGACCCCAAATCCTATAATGGGTTATGTTTTTTAGAAATGGCTGCAACATACTCCCTCATCCCACATACTCATATAGTAAACCAGATTTCGTGTCAAGAGGTAGGCCTATGTCCCTTTTCCTTGAATCTAAGTGACTTGGTTTTTTTTTTTT
>RJWT010021625.1:0-17509 GCA_004365215.1 Cuniculus paca | reverse complement strand
CCACCATCAGATACCCATAGCCAGCACTGGCCAGAAAAGCCAAATAGTCTTGCTTCAGAGAAATTGTAGCCAATGCCGGAAGTGCCTGGGACCCTACTACCCACATGTATGGATGAAACCAGGAATATGTCAAGACGAAGAAGGAAAAGGCAATCTCTGGCATCCAACCCAAGCAGCGCAAGTCCAGGAGAGGTAAACACACAAGAGATTGGGAGTTGCACACCTGAAATGTCTCAAGTGATGTCAACTGAAGTAAAGAAACAACTTCATGAGGTTATAAAAGAAGTTAGAACAGAAATACTATCCCAGGTAAAAGAAGAAATGAAAACCATAATAAAAGAACTGCTAAGCACCTCTAAAGAAGACACAGATAAAAAAATAAAGAAGCATAGGAAAATGAGGGAAACCATGAAAGAACAATAGAAGAGAGATTTAGAATGCATGAAACAGATTCAAAGAGATGTCCAGAAAATTAAAAACGCCATTGACAGTTGGCAAAAACATTTGAAAGAAATCGAAGCTAGACTTTCAAACCTTGAAGACAGGTTTGCAGCTTGTGATCGCAAAAGGAAAGATGTCTTAAAAATAACAAGGAATCAGGAAGTAACAATTCAACAGTTGCAAGATAACTCAAAGAAACATAATTTAAGAATTAAAAATGTGAGTGAAGAAGCACAGGCCAAGACAAATGACATCAGGACTCTATTTACAGAAATAATTTCTGAGAACTTCCCAAGGATGGAAAAAGGAAGTGACATTCAAATAAGTGCAGTTTATAGAACTCTAGCTAGCCATGACCAAAATAAATCTGCACCCGGACATATAATAATCAAGATCCCAGAAATTCAATACAAGAACAGAATATTAAAAGCTGTTAGAGAAAAGAAACAGATCACCTATAAAGGAAAACCCATCAGAATCATGGCAGACTTCTCAACACAAACCATGAAGGCAAGAAGAGGCTGAAGTATTACAAGTCCTGAAAATCCAACCCAGACTCACATACCCTGCAAAACTTTCTTTCAAAATTAATGGAGAAACAAGATACTTCCATGACAAAGAACAACTCAAGGAATTCATGACCACCAAACCAACCCTACAAAGAATACTAAAGGACATTATAGAGAGAGATAAAAAGGACCAGTCTCAGGAACAACAGCAGAGGGAGACCATCAAGCAGGAGCAGTTGATTGAATGGAGGAAAAATAGGGAGCCAATGGCAGGAAAATAGCATGGCAGAGACAACGCAGTGCAAGAGGGCCTCAAGACACCAATAGAAAGAAACATAGGCAGAGTGGATCAGGAGACAGGATCCATCAATATGCTCTATACAAGAAAATTTTCTTTCTAGAAAGAAAATTCATAGTCTGAAAGTCAAAGGAGAGAGAACAATGCCCTATGTGACAGGGAGCCAGAAAAAAAAAAATAGGAGTAGCCTGCCCATCAACTGCAGAATGGATAAGAAAGACATGGCATTTTATGTGGTGGAAACCTACTCAGCTATAAAGGAAGATAACCTCAAGGCTCTTGTAGGTGAATGGAGGCAGCTTGAGATCATGCTCATGGATGAAATGCTTCAGAGTTACATGGGTGAATTTCATGTTTTCTCCCTAGTATAACAGACTAAAGGAGTTAGTGGGATCAAAAATGCACAATACATATTGGGAAAGTCAAAAGGGAGGAATGATCTAAAAAGGGAAGGAAGTGGCCATTGTTAATCTGTTTTCATGATTTGAAACTCATATTGTCTTCATTGCTCTGATTAGCTTCGTTTTATTCTGTTTGGTTTGATTTTATTATACTTGATGGCATAGACAGCTATTTCAAAGATAACAAAATATATAATTGCAGCCATCAAGGATGTTCAATTATCTTGTTTAGAAACCCTGTATTGCTTTCATTCTTTTGTTTTGATTGACTTTACTCTATTCTGTGTTGTTTGATTGTATTATGTCTGAAGGTGTAGGCAACTATTCTGAAGATAACAAGAAGCATTATGGTAGCCACTACTGTTTTACTAGTATCTTGATGTTCTGTATTGCTTTCATTGTTTTGTTTTTTTCTGGTTTTATGTGGTTGTATTTTGCTTGATTTTATTTATCCCTGATGGTATGGGCAGCTATACTGAAGATAACAAGAGGCATTATGGTAGCCATTATTGATTGCCTTTTACCCTGTTAAGAAGTCATGTACCATGTTTATTGTTTTGTTGTGATTGACTCTATTCTGTTTTATTTTGTTTGGTTGTATTCTTTTCAAAATAAAATAAATAAATCAAACAAACAGCAGTCACTGTTAAAAGTCTGTAATCAGAACTTTTGGAAAATGTTGTATTCTAAATGTTTCTTGAATACTCCCAAAGCACAGTATGTGTATCAAGGATCTAAGAAAGCCTACAGAAAAGAAGTTGCTTAGTTTTGTTTAGCCCAATATTTCCCAAAGTTATCTGACATCTCTGATCTGCATGACATATACGGACATCCACCAAGAAACACATTTCAGGAAGTATGCTCAGCATCACTGAAGCACCTCTAAGTTGACACTCATTAAGCAGTGTCTATCCTGAGGCAGGGTTCCTCTTCCAGATGCAACTGTAAAAATCAACTCACGAAGAAAAGGAACCCCATGACTACAACGAAAATAGCCACCACCAAAATGTACTAAGTGCTGAGGACAAAGCATATACTAAGAGTGTGTGTGTGTGTGTGTGTGTGTGTGTGTGTATTTTTTTTTCTGAGAAGAGGCTGTGCCTTCAGCCATTAAATTATCTTAAACATTAATAAATACATTGTCCCCTATCTCACATTTTCTACAAACAATATACACTGATGGTGCTTATAAATTTCCACATAAAATATAAAAATGTATTTTATTTTTTGACTATGGCCTTTCCCCTTCCCAGCCATATCCCACTGATGAACATGTAAGTTATCTCCAGTCTTAACTCAGTGTAAACACTACTAGAATGAGCATCTTCATATACAAATAATTTTTTCATGCATATAATATATAGGTACATGGAGGATACACTCATACAACTTATAAATGTATTATAGCTAGGGCTATGTATTTGTATCTACAATAAATGTCTAAAACTGAAATACCTAGTCTAAGGAATATAAGATTTTTCATACTACAGATTTTGCCAAACTGTGGATGAGAGGCTGAATTCTTTTGTATTCATACTTTCTACAGAAATTTTTTAGCCTTTGCCCATCTAACCATGATAAATGGTACTTCGGTGTAGTTTTAATGTGCATCTCTCTTACAATGAGCAAATCTGTGCATCGTCCCATATGCTTAAAAGCTACTGATATTTCCCTTCCTGTAAATTGTCTCCTTGCCATTTTTCTACTGGACTGTTGCGCTTTTTCTTATGAGTTTACAGGAGTTCTTTAATATGAGGATTAGTCCCTTTGTGATATGAGAAACAAAGATTATTTTTCCGACTTTCTTGTCTTATGCAGAACATTTTCAGGTTGGTTTTTATAATCGAAGTTAGCAATTTCTTCTTTTATGACTTCTCAGTTTGCTGTTTTACTTAGAAAAGTCATTTTTTAACTTCGAAATTATAAAATAACTTTCTAGTGTTCTTTCATAACCTATATTTTATTTATGAAATATCTGTTGAACACTGATGGATTTGGGCTTAATATTCTGAGGTGCTGCTCCAATCACACTTTCCCCCACATGACAACCAGGTTACCCCACTGCCATTTACTAACAGAGAACCTCAATATCACTTTTCCCGTAAGCTAAATCTGGCATGTAATACCAATGTTTCAATTATTATAGCCTCACTATGCCAGGTTTTAAATTTTTTTGTCCTGCCTATTTGGGCCTGTCTTTCCAAGTAAACACAGAATCGGGCTGTTAATACTCCCCCTGTCAAAAATTCTAGCTTACTATAATTACATTAAATATACTGATAATTTAGGGAGAACTGACATTTTTATATATAAGAAAACAACAGTGCTAATTTTTTCATATCTTTTTTGTAACACTCCAGAACATTTTTAAATGCCATCATATACAGCATACCTATTTCTTAAATTTATTCTTAGGTCTTTTCATCCTCTTTTATATTAATGGTCTTTTCTTCTATTAAATCTAACTGACTATTCTCAGTATATATGAAAGCCATGAAAATGGATACAATATTGGGTATCCTGGAACATTTACTATATGATAATTATTCTTTAAAATAAGTTTTTCATTTGATTCTTCTGGATGTTCTAATTGTATATTCCATTATTTGCAAATAACATTAATTTATTTTCTTCCTGATTTTATGTCTTTTTAATTTTTATAAAGCTGCACTGGTTTGTGATTCCAAAACACCATTAATAAATAGTCAAAAGAGTAGATATCCTTATTTTTGTCCTAAATGTAAAGGCAATGTTCTCAAACTTCCTCTTTGGTATGGCATGTAATACCAATGTTTCAATTCTTATAGCCTTGCTATGCCAGGTTTTAATCTCTTTTTCAGAATTGTCCTAGCTCTTTTGAGATTGAGATGAACATACCTTACTTTGCTACAATATTTTCCTAATTATATTCATGTATTTTTAAAATCAACAATAGATACTGAATTTTATCAAATCCTTTTTCTATCAAAATTATCTTTTCTCTATTTAAATTTAATAAGATGATTAATAAATGTCATATCAGGCATGGTGGCACATGTCCATAATTCCAGCATTCCATAAGCATAGGCAGGAGAACTAAAAGTTTGAGGCCAGCCTGGGTTACAGAGTGAGTTCAGGCCAACTGAGGCTACACAGCAAGACTCTGTCTCCACCATCATCATCATCACCACCACCACCACCATCACTACCCCACTGAACTCTTCTGGCATTCCTAAAATCTAAAATAAACCTTGCTTGTTTTGTTTAGTGTTTTGTTCTTAGAACGTCAGCACAATATATACAAATGTGCAGTCTCACTTAACTTCCTAAGGCTGCCCACGCTCAGCAGGGCCATCATGCCTGCTCTGCCCCTCGCTCACTCTTCTCCAGCCACACTGCCTCCACACACACCAGCCTGCTTTCACCTCGGTGCCTGCCACACATGCTGTTCCCTGATCCTCTGTCCCCAGACAGCCTCTCTCCTGTGTCTCTGCTGACATGACCTAATCACAGAGGCCTTTCCTGTCTACCCCACTGAAAACAGAAACTGCCTTCCAGGCTTGTCCCTCTCAACTCCTAACCCTGTCTTACTTTTGTTTGTAGCACCTGTGACCATCTAAAAATATTCACAGATGGAATATAGGTGGAATATTTAATACCTATTAAAATTTATATTCCACTTCACCCTGCAGAACGGAAGCTCCCAGAGGACAGAAGCTTCATCCACCGCGCTCAGTGCTTGCTTCCCAGCACCCCCAGCAGGCCCAGCTCACTGGAAAGTACTGAGCATTTACTGACTTGATAAAAGAATAAATGCCCATTTTATACACAAGAAAATCAAAGCTTAAAGAAATTAAGCAACTAAATCCCAGCAGAGCTGAGACAAAAACTCTAGGCATTCACTTCTTTAGCTTTAACCATTAAAACACAAAATGCTCATAAAGTCTTACAAATACTAAGTCACAAGTGAATGACACCACTGAATGAAAATCAGAGGGAACTGTGCGGACAATGCCTGTTCCAAAAAAAAAAAAAAACAGAAGATGGTCTCCAAATAATTCAATAATTCCTTATTAATTACAGGCATTAAACTAGCTTTCACCTTTCAATCTCCACAATCCTTGCAGCTAGCAGCATCTTTCAGATTCCAAGAGATAAAAAGATACACCTTTAATGATCCAAAAGATAAAATTGGATACAGGGCCAATATGCCAATTATCACGTGTTTACTACTAGCATTTACAGACTCACATACTAGTACTTAAAACCTGTACAGACATCAAGGACCTAACTTTGAAATGACTCTTTATTCTTTCAATGATGAATCTCTTTTTGGTTTCCATGGGCAAGTTACAATTAGGTATTCTTTCTTCATGTTCCCTTTCTCTTCTATCACTGGGATACATTCTTCCCTCAATTCAAGCTAAAAACAAAATTTCACAAATCTCTGTATATGACATTAAACGGTATCTTTATTTTCAGAAATCAATCAAACTTTATTTTAGAACTTACACAGTGTCACATTTAATACCATCAACGTAAATCTCAATGAGTAAAAATTGGACTAGTAAGGCATTACTAAATATTTTGAACCTGTGAATTTAAAAAGCAAGTCTTGCCTTGTTTGCTTTATTTCTAAATTGCAAATAATATCATTTTCTAACATTTCACTATAAAATTATAGTAATTTTTCCAACTGGCACATAGTTGAGGGAAGCCACAAAAGAACTTTTCCAACAGTTCATTCTACTGTTGCTCATAACCTTCTAAATATTTCTCTTCATTGAGTTCTAGTCGAAGGTAAATGGAAGCCAATAAAATTTATGGAAAATATATTCAACTGCTTAAAATACATCAAGCAAAAGTGAGGATTTAGACCTGTATGAGTTGTGAAATTACATTGCCTTCACTTGGTTCCAATGACAGGTAACACTGACAGACTGATCAGGTTCTGAAACACTTCCCCACGGAGCCCAACTCTTCCATCTGAAGTTCTCACCTTAGTAGAAACCAGAGTAAAAGCCTGCTCCTTCACATTTTTATGCAGCATCACTTTGCATACCACAAATATGAGCTTTCACACTGGGGAAGAAGCTAATTCTAGCACACTGGACAAATTTTCACTCTCTTGAACCATTCTGCTGATTGTTCCCTTTACTTTCTCAGCTGTTAAGATGGCAAGAGAAGGAAAATGATTTTTCTATAAACCTGTAAAGTGTAACCAGGTACATTTGCCCTTTAAGCTCTGCACAGAGACAGGTGAAATTAAACTCAGGTCTAAGGTTTTAAATTTTGCTATGAAAATTAATTTTAGCACTTGACTCAAATGTTGCAAGATTTTAATAAAACGAGATTATTAAAGTGAAGTCAACTGAAGTCAATTTTTACATTTCATGGGCCAAGGGAGAGACATTAAAGAAGAATTTTTTAAAGTAACATTTTAAAGATACCATACTTTATAAACTTAGGGGAGAAAGTGACAATTGTACCTATTCAAAAATTCCTTAGTGTAGGTAAGTGAGGCAGTCTCAAAGAATCACTTTTTTTAAAAAACTGAAGTCTTAACATTTTAAAAATTAAAGATTAGCATGAAGAAAATTCGGCTCAATGCCAGAAAGTAATTTATTCATCTTGCTTAATACTATTCTATTTAGTCCTTTCTCTATGAATTCTAGAGATCGTTGTAAATGTTATCCAGTTTATCCTTCGGTTACCAATACAACTGGAAAAGGCACTGCTCTTAACACAGAACAGACTTTAGTAAGACAAAGAGAGGCAGAGGGACTATGCCATGTGTGTTAGTTTCAGAAAACTTCAAAGCAAAGAATATAGAAATTATGCCTTTTTACTTTTTTGGCTTGGACTTTTTAGAGGGGAGAAAGGTCACACACACACCAACAGAAATATACACAATCTAAGACTGGTTTAAGTAACCAAGCAGATTTGGAGTTTATTGTGTAACAGTCATGTGATAGACTTGCAAGAAAACTAGGTTTACGGAATTCCAGTTCACATGCCATCATGTGAAAAATACCTTTTTTATATCAAACCCTAAATATCCTGCATGTTTTATAATCCTGACAAACATCAGGCATCACTATTTCCATTTCTACTCTTGACTCTTGGAAGTAAGAGATGTTCAGAAACACTAAGTGACAGACAAAACCCTAACGTTCCTATAAAATCCGTAATATGGAAAACACTAAGATAATAAAATAAGACAAGCTGCTACAGAAGATAGAAAAGGAGAAAAAGATCCGGCCCTCTTCAGGGGCAGGCTCAACAAGCAAAGCGTGATAAAGGTCCCTGGCACCCAAGGGGCACCTTGCACGTATCTGTTAGTATTTGTTTACCTGTTTTATCCCCACAGGAGGCTGTGACCTCCCTGAAGGCAAGGCCTTATATCACCCTGGTCTACCAGTCACTGGAATCAAAGAAATGAACTAAGAATCACTGACTTTTCCTAAATTCTCTTGTCAGTAAAACTCACAGCATTTATGTTATGTGAATTTTTTTCCCTTGGATGCAGAGGATCTAAGTGAGGGCTTCGTGTATCCTAACCAAATACTCCACCACTGAGCTACACCCCTCAAGTCCTCAATTTTTAAGAAGGCCCCTCCCCCACAAAAAAAAAAAAAAGCCCAGCATAGGGACCCATGGGTGTGATTCCAACACTGTAATCCCAGCATTGCACAAGGATCAAAAGTTCAAGAACAGCCTGGACAATTTAGTGACCCTGTCCCCGAAGAAAAACTACAAAAAAAGGGTGGAGATGTAGCTCAATGTGAAGGCCCTGGGTTAATTCCTAGAACTGCAAAAAAAAATTTTTTTTAATTAAAAAAAATCACATCCTGTACACATATTACAAGCCAAATGACAGGAAAAGGGATTTTTTTTTTTTTTTTGGCAGCACCAGGGATTGAACTCACAACCTCACGCTTGCCAGGCAGGCACTTAGGCCGCTGAGCTAAATCCCCAGCCCTTGTCTTTTTGAGACAGGGTCTCACTATGCTGTTCAGGCTGGCCTTGAGCTCACTTTGTAGCCCAGGCTGTTCTTGAACTCACAACGATCCTCCTGTCTCAGCCTCCCGAGCGCTGGGATTACAGGCGTGCGTCACCAGGCCTGGCAGGAAAAGGGACTTTTTAAATTATGAAAGCAAAGCTATTTTAAAGTCAGATCTTCAGTCAGCAGACACTAACTTAATGGTAATACGTTTCACAATAAACAATAAATCTTGTAATTACCCAAGAGTAAGTCTGGAGTCTGTCCAGAAAGGTGAGCAAACCACCTCGAAACGCCCGTGATGTCACAAGTGCTTCTGGGCTGCTGACTGACATGCTGTTGAAATCGGGCTTCATCTGCTTGGGTTTTGTCCATCTGTCCTGTTTGTGTTTTTTGAGCTGCATTTGTCTAACTGCATTGTCCAGGCTGGCTAGAACTGTGGAGCTCAAGTAATTCAGTCTCAGTCTCCCCAGGAACCAGATTTACGATCTTTATTACATGCAAATAGAGTCTATAGTACTAGGTTCTACCACAGGAAGTGTAGATTTGTAGTGTTATTTGGGTTTCGTTTTCTTATTGGAAAAAAAGATAATAAAGTTAAAAAAGAAGGATGCCAGGAAAGACCCCTAGTTAAAAGGAGCTCTTTAATGTCTGCTTTGCTTCAGTCTCTCCCCTCAGTCCTGAACCTTTGAATATGCTCCCAAGAAATAAAAGACCACCAGTGCAAGGTGGAAGACTAATTGGCACGTGGCCCTGTCACTCGTGAACCAGGCACCTGCCTCTCCATAACTTCCTCTGCATATGCACTCACTGGTTCCCAGATTCTAAAAGTTCTCTGAGACAAAGGGAAAAAAACCTCACTGCAGTAAAAATGTGCCGTTTAGCATCGTGCTCTGACTTTAAAAGGTCAAGCCACACCAGACAGCATTTGAGGCAATTCATTAACATCATGCCCACTATCTCTGTCCCACAAATAAAAATTCTGGAGCAAAAAGGCAATATGGCCACAGGTTAAGGACAGAAAAATTAAAACTTCAGTAGAAGGATGCAGAGGGCAAAGATATTATTATCAGTTACCCAATGTATACTCCTAACACTGACATCCGTGAACAGAAGAACACAGAGCATTCACATGATGCATAGGTTTCAGCAGATGGGCTGAAGAAGGCAGGGCAGGAACCCTCTTCTCTTTATTCTCATCAGTGTGCAACAGATCACAAATGTACAAACCCTAAAATTAATACAAATATTTTATCCCCCCCCAAAAAAGTGAAAATGGCATTAACATGTATATTCCTGATAGGAAGACAGTCGCTTGCTCAGAGGTCACTGTCATTATCAAACACCTCTGCCTTACTGGCAGAGCAAACTACACTCACACTCATATCTACTGATGGCAGGGAACTGAAGTAATGACTGACAGCTTGATGCCCTTTTCAGTGACCCCACTGGAGTGAGAAAGTCATTCAAGTCAGGACAAGAATCTTCACAAGACACTTTGTAAGCACAAATATTCCCTTTGGAGAAAAGGCTCTGCCCCCGAGCATCAGCACAAACACGTTCAGATGCCAGCCTGCTTTAACCACAGCACCTCTTTACTGACTACATCCTAGAACAACGCGTTTGCAGAGTAAAAGTAAATGAAATGTCCAAATCTACGGCTTTCTTTCCGACACTATTAGGCAAAAAGCACAAGTGGAATAAGCTGAGGTGCTGACCTCTGGCTTAAGCACAAATGAAATTACTCTGCCACACATTATTTAAAAATGCAAAGCTCAATTCTCAAGTTAATCTGTCACTTGGAGAAAGCACTGTGCTTTTATGATGAGAATTCATTTATGAGAAGCTTAGCCGTTTTCCCCTTACCCTTCTCAATTTATCTTACATTCATTACTCTGCCACAGCAAACTTTTATGTGCAATTTTAAGGCTGCGTAATGTAAGTTACAAGGTCACTAGTCTTTGAAAGCCAAAGAACAATCTCATGAAAATGAGTTGATGTTAACCAGCTGCCAATGGTATGCCCTCTCCTGACCCAACATGCTAAAAAATATGATTGAGCAGGATTTTGTAAGATCTTTGTGAACAAAGGAAGAAAAATATGGGACCAGCTATCATTTGACTGAGAAATGGAGAAATCGCATTTATCCATAAAGTTTTGTTTTTAAAAAAAACATCAAAATAAGGAACACCAAAAAAGAAATCCAAATTTTAATATGATCCACTTCCTTCAAAATGACTTTACATTCTGTTAAGCATCATTTAGACACAATGAATTTTTGAGACTTCTCTAAGCAATCATCCAACCACTCCTACCACCTCCATTCTGTGCTGGGGATCAAACCCAGGGTCTTGCACATGATGAGCATTCACTCCTCCCAGAGCTACACTCCCAGCCCCAAGTGTATTTAGAAGAAACTTAAGAGTATGAGCCTAGTGGGAATGTCTAATGCTGTCATGCTGTTTCTTTTCTCAGCCTGAGTTTTATCACCTATAAAGATGGATCATATCCTCCTGCTCAACAGACCTTATGCAATCAAATTTTAAAAAGACAACCTACCATAAATTACTGGGTATGCTGGAAACCACTACCCAAAGGCATTAAGAGTTGATGACAGCAACTAGGGTGCACCCTTTCCAAATACTGTACCAAAAACAGAAAAGCAAGAGTGCACACGTATAGAACCAGACTACTTGATGTATACTATAACACCTGAGGCAGACAAGGCAAAAGTAAGGCTGCCCACATCTGAACAGAAAGTTCTTCCAGTTCAAATGCCTGCAAATCTTCAGAAAATTTCTTTAACACATTCACAATAGAGCCATAATTCATATTTCTCATTGCAAGGCAGCTCTGAGCCACTGGTGGTACACGAATGACTGTTCCATCAGGCAGCATGGAGCAGTTCCATCAGGCCGACTCTTGGCACCACCACTGGGCTTGCTAACACTAGTAGTTCTCCAGCAGTAACACACTACAGAATCACCCATAAGGCTATTAGACAAGCCTGGGCTTCAGCTCCACCCTCGAGGTTTCTGACTGACTTGACTCACCAGTTCTGGAGTACAGGCCAAGAATTTGCATTCTAACCAGTTTTAAGGGATGCTGATACTACTACTTGGGGAACCATACTTTGAGAGCTAATCTTGTCCAATTGGAGCCTAACTGTAGTCACTATTTTATTCAACAGAAAGATATACTGAGCTTCTTTGGCAATGACAACTTAACATAGCACCAAATCTCAAGGAGTTCACAGGCAACCCTAAAGATCGATCTTCAACCAACCAACAATGTCAAGTCACAGTTAATGGTGCAGGGAACTCAGAAATTAAAGTCAAAGGCAGCAATTACAAATACGGTTATGCACCACATAACAATATTTCAGCTAATAACGGATAACGTGTGAAGCAGTGATTCCATAAGATACCAATGAAGCTGAAATATTCCTTTCACTTAGTGACATCGCAGCCATTCTAACAACTCACATTGAAATGCAACACCAGATCATGTCTGCAGTAATGCTGGTGTAAAAAAAATCACCCTGCACTGCTGGTGGTATACAGGTACAGCACACACAATTGTGTATGGCACATAATCCTTGATAACAAAAAATAAACAAGGTTACTGCTTTATGTATTTACTTTTTAATCATTATTTTTGCGTACAGTCTATACACAATGGTCTCAATTCACAAACAATGTGTTCTACCTTTTTGGAAAAGATGGCCATGTTTGTGTTTGTGTGGGAAAGATGGCCACAGTCACGTTTGTCCCCTGATGCAGAGTTCACAAACAAAAAATTCTGCCAAAGGCTTCTGTTTGCAAACAAAAGCATTCCTGAACCAAGGTAACACTATATATTACAAAAAAAAAATTAAAAATTTATCTACAAAAACAGCCCCAGCACGTTTCTCAGGAGTATTCCAGAAAAAAAAATCGTTGTTACAAAAGGTAATAGCCCCATGCATGTTCTGTGCTGGCACTCTCCAGTGGAACAAGACTTGGGAGTGAAAGACAGTGACATTGATGACCCTGTCAGTGAAAGATCAGGCCAGTGTGTGTCTGTGTCTTTGTTTTCAGCTAAAGTACAAATAAAATAAAAATGTTAAAAATAAAAACATCTTAAAGAATAAAAACAAAAATATTTTTGTGTATCTATACAATGTGTATAAATTATGTTATTACAAAAAATCAGAAGTTTTAATTTAAAAGTTTATACAGTAAAAAGTTACCGTAAAGTAAGGTTAATTTATTATTAAAAAATAGAAAGTTAGTGTAGCCTAAGAGCACAGTGTTTATAAAGTACATAGAATGTGCAGGAATGTCCTGAGCCCACTCACTGTCTCCCCCAGAGCCATTCCCAGTCCTGCGAGCACCATCCATGGTAAGTACCCTATAAGGGTACCATTTTTATCTTTTACACTACATTTTTGGTGCACCTTTACAACAGGCCTGCAGCATTCTGCACAGCAACATACTACACAGGTTTCCAGGCCAAGAGCCACAGGTTACATCATACAGCCTAGTGTGCAGTCAACAGGCCATCTTAAGATTCTGAAAGCACACAGTGATGATTGCAAAATGACAAAATCACCTAACAATGCATCTAAGCATGTATTCCTGTTGTTAAGAGACAGAACTGTAGTCAAAACTACTCTAGAAAAATCTACTGCTGCTCCTCATAAAATGCAATGCTTGGTCATCTGTCAGTCTAAGATTAGCAGTTTTTCCTGATATTTGCAAAACACTATTGTCTTTTTAGATATATACTAGAGGAAGTAGTTGGCTTGCATTTTATGGCCCGCACAGTAAAATACAAATGTTCACACTCTCCCCACAAACAGCAGGCTCAGATCACTCATTTCTTGTATACTCCGGGAATATACTTGTAATATCTCAATTGTTATTTCTTACCCTTTTTTTATTTTAGCAAGTGCATCAGTAAAATAGTGCAAGCATATAATATGAATCCACTGCAATATTTACCCAAAGGCATCCAAAAATGCCAGTTCCTCTGAATTACCATACTATGGGTCCTTTTTTCTAAATGAAAATACATAACAAGGAAGGGGTTACATATTAACCCCACACAAAAGAATGAATGATTGTAACATTTATCTCAAGAGACACCAGACAATGAACAGGTCCACTGAAGTAGATGAGAGAAAAGATCCAGAACACAAAGTGCACCGCAGCAAAGCGAGTCCTGATGGGAAAACGCAAACCCACAATGCATCTCCAGAACCACCTCAGAAGGGTCAGGGTGGGGACTATAATGACATAGTCCACAGTTCTTCACAGTCAGACCTACCCTCCATGTATTACAAAGTAGATTCCACACTCACAGCGAGAGAGGACGCAGGAAAAGAGAAAAGAGAGGGGTCTGTCAGGATACTCTGACCTGACTCAACTAGATGACCCATCAAGTACACAGTCCCAACTGCTACTGCCTCCCACTCTCTGAGGTCACAGAAACTGCTGTGGCTCCTGGAGGCTAACCGCACCCCCACATCCTTTTCCATTCCTGTTCTCCTCACAGTCACACCAATGAGTGCCACACCCACTACACCTCAGACTCCACTCAGCATCAACAAAATAACCTGACCATCTGCTACGAAATCTGGCCCTAATCCAGAGATGCACACATGTGTATTATCCGTTCAATAAACGTTTTCTCAAGAGCCTCATCCTAAACATCTCTTCACTTTCCACCATATCTGCCCTCCACCACGCATCATTATTGTCAGCTACCGTCTTTTGTCACTGCCCTCTTTTGTCCTTTCCACATTCCACCTCATCTTCATCTGGTTTTCTTCAACCTTCCAACCTTCTAACACTTGGCCTCCAGTTTCCTGAAAGAGTAGGTGGCATATTTAAATTTTAAAAAGACACCAAACAAAACTCTTTAATACAAACCAAATAAACTTTATGTACATTTTCATACAACTACACAATTTAAACTCTGCTCCATTTTCCTGGAAGTGAAAGTTTCAAAATCCTCCACTTCTCCACATGAACTTTAAAATCACTCCGCTTCACTCCCTCTTTCAGTGAATTCCCAACCAGCTCAGAACTCTTACTGCACTCGACCTCAGCCCACACTTAGCACCGTCTTAAATTCTTCAGCTGTCTGTAGAATTGAAACTTTTTAAGCAGGCAATTAAAAAAGACCAGTAAACCTGTTCTTGACAGGACTAGACTTAACTAAGGAGACAAAATGACAACTGCCTGGCTTACTGCCAAGGTAGTATGAGCAGTTTAAGAACTGGATTCGAAATAGCTAATAGAATCTGAAAGACTGAGTGACCTCTATATTTTATCTTCTGCTTGGTTTGTACTGTGTGAAAGATATGAACCTTAAAATACAAAGCAGTTTAGAAGAGTCCTTCAAAATTTAGAAAGAAGTATTGGTGATAGGTGGGACAGCAGAGACTGACTAGATGTGAGTAGCTATTTTTGTCTGTAGAGAATATGAAAATATGTAATATACAGTTTTCCTAAGTATTAGGCTCTGAAATACCTCACTAATATTTTTTTAGCTTTGGAGAATACAAAGACCATTTCTTTGCTAAAATATTTACCTCTTTCACACAAATTCAGACCTAATAACAAGACAGCCGTAAATTACCCTAGGACAGCGATGGCACATTTTTCAGAGCTTTCAATTATACAAAAAGCATGCTGCAACACGCATGCCGTAGGTTCAACAACATTGCCCTAGGACTTCTGGAAACTATTTAATGAAAACGTAGAACATATTAAAGTTTACCCACATGTTAGTAAATAACGGGTCAGTATTCATATCCTCAAATAAAAAAAGAATAATCTTTCACTACATTTCCACAAATTCAAAAAGAAATGTTTACCTACATTACAGGAAATTAAACTCCTAAAAGAAAAAATCATAAACATGCAAAATAGCTATTCTGAGTTTCCCTTTGTTTGCCCATAAAATTAATAATAGCGTGTCTAATATAAAAAATATAAAACGCTGAATTTCAAGTCTGTGCAAAAGTTCTCATTCCTCCTCCTACCACCAGCCTTAAGAACCAGCTGTAGTTTTTGGTAGCCCTACAAGGGTATTAACACTTTAAGCCATTCTAACTTCAAACATCGTTCTAGTTTCTTGCTTTAGGAACCACTGCCGCAAAGCAACACCAGAGATAAATAATGGAGATTAATGCAGTATTACCTTGAAGAAGCAATTAAGAGAGTCTGAAAAGCAGCAACTAAACCCCAAACCATTAGCTCCTTCACAATAGGAAGCTGAAGATAATCTTGCTTGCTACATATAAATCACTTGAGATCTTGCCAAATTCTTCAGTGATATTCCAGATGGAAATGCTGCAAAGCCAGGAGCTGCTTATAGAAGTATTTACTCCCAACTCTGAAAACAAACAAGACTGGTTTTTCTTGTTGCTTCTAGGAAAGTGATCATTTTAAACCAATAAAACAATTCAGAAAAAGGGTTTCCCTAGACCCACTCATACTCTATTTTTGGTCACATCCCCATCTGCTGCTTCCAGCAGTATTAGGTTACTTGCCACCAGGTTTGCCTCCTCCTTCAGAATTTATTTTAGAGTCTTTAGGGCAGTCAAAAGCAACTCCACCAGTTTTACCTCCTCATATACTTTTGTAATGTATTCACATTTTTCAGGAAAAATATAAATCAAGATAGAGTCAATTTTTCATGTGTGTTGATATACTTTTTTAAATCCTGGTTTTCTTTAAGGCTCTGCAAGGGTTACAAGACAGGTTGTTTCCTAGGTTTCAATTCACATGCAGCCAGTCAGCAACAGCCCACCTTTGCTTTTCATTTCCTTGTGTTAAAGTCACTGGGACAGCAAGGCTTTGAGTTACAATGCACAAAGAGTCAGTCGCTTGTCTGTTCGAAGGTGCTACGTTAGCTACTGAATATTCTGGCCATGCTGCTTAGTACAACTGAAGGTCTGAGAGAAGACTTTCTCTGTGACTCTTTCTAAATACCACAGGAAATGCCAGTGACCCTCACAGAGATCCACTATGCTCTAGAAAACTCCAGTGTGTGAGTAGGAACCGATGAGATAAAACAGACAAAAGCCAGTCCCTGCACCCAATCTAAAACTTCATTTAGTTTTAAAGTTTACTGTAACAGGAAGCCCTGGATTAAATCTCAGATCCCACATGTTTTAGTTCTTTATTCTATAACTCTAGATAAGTCCCTCATACCACAGTTAAGGAACTAAGTACAAAATATCCCAGCGGGCCTTGCTCACTCTGCCAAAACCTACATTACAAGCTCCTACAGAACTTCCATTTGGTCTGATTTTCCACTCCTCAATGTCACACACACCACACATACATCTTCTGAATCTTACAAGAACTACTACTTTCTTTACCCCCTACCTATTGAGGTAGGCACTTGATAGAGTCTTCAAGAGCCTCAACCATGGGAGCAGTTCTGAGCCTGTGGTTTCCTTTTCCTCTAGGAAGAAGAACGCTGCCCTTTTCCCCAGCTCTGACTGGCTGCTTCTTCCAAGGCCACAGACCTAGCCGGTGCCAACACTCTCAGTAGCTAAACCATTGACTAGTTTTTTCCTGCCCAAAGCAATTCAAACTTACACAGCCTAAAATCAAAACACATCACAGAGCTCAAGATCCTGTGAGATAAACCCAGCTTTGTCTTTGCCACTTAATAGGTCTGAGACATGGGACATCTTCAGTTTCATCTCCAAGATGAGGGTGAAAATAATGTGTACCTTTATTGTGAAGACAAAATGAGATCATGTACGTGCCTGGCTCTCAATGAATGTTAGGTACCTTTACTATTGTTCTCATACTCTTATTGTTACTAAAAGGGGACCATAAATTGGCAGGTTTGGGGCTACATTTGAACTTTA
>RJWT010021624.1:0-17515 GCA_004365215.1 Cuniculus paca | reverse complement strand
TGACCCTCTGTCCTCGGGCTCCTGCCCTGCAGGTGCAGGTGGAACTCATCCCCACGGCACCTCCTGCTCAGGCAGGTTCAGCAGCAAGAGGAGCTGGTTGCTCTTTCAGAGCTGCCCATCAAGTGCAGTTACCTGGTGTCCCTTTCCTTGGCGAGAGGAGCCTCGAGCTTAGAGCGATCTGTACTTAGAGACGGTAGCAACGAAAAATGTAAAAGAGAGCTGGGGTTGGAGGTGACCAGAGGGAAAGGGAGACAGGTCGTGGTGGGGCGAGAGAACTTTGACCTGGGGTCCCACAGCCAGCCCCGGGAGGACCTTGAATGAGGGCATCACCCCAGACCCACGCTCACCACCCCACCCCCCACCCATTCTTGTCATAAGGTGAACGCAGCACAGGATGTCTAAGATGCTCTGGGATTGATTTTGTTTGCTTAAATAATGATTTCACTGACCTCAGTGCCATGATGCAGCTTTTCTAGTGTGAATTATTTACGATAAAAGCACTAAGACAGGTCTGTGTGGTTGGGGAGTAAACTCAACCCCACAATTCCAGAGGAAAAGAAGAAGCTCATCGGCATGTGCGCAGCTGATGGTAGAGTGGAAGGGCGTTTCAAGGGCGTGATGGAGGCCACAGGCTTGGGCCAAGTGTGGTGGTGACATTGCAGAGAGTACTCCCCATGCGGCACACATCTGGGCATTCTTCAGATTACTTACGAGGCTGCTGTATGCCGTAGGGATTGGATATGCGCGTTCACGAGTCAAAACCGTGTTTCCCTATTGGTAGAAGTTTGGATTTAACACTGTTCATCTTGATTTCAAGAATATATTTTAAAGATCAAATATTGGCAAAGAAGTCACTAATATCATTCTTGCCTTAAATTTACTTTGGGGAAACATCTAAGCATATCCTGGTGATTCCTATTAAATAACAGAATAGATAGAAATCAGCATTAAAGACGTTAACACAGACATGTTGCAGACAAACGTTTCACGTATGGGTTACCATTTCTTCTTCACTACTTGCTTCATAAACACGTATTGCGCTATTATTATTGCTTTGAAGTCTTTCTCTTACTTTTCATCTGTTTTCGTGTGTTGCGCTACTTCACACGTGCTGGGTGTGTAACCCTGCTTTTCACGGCGCAGTCCTTGAGGGAGAGCTCGGCAGTGCCGAGGCGGTGCAGGGCGCGTGCCGGCACTTCGGTCTTACGCTTCCCACGTGCAGCTTTGTCTTCCTGCTCTGCCCGTGGCCGCAGTGAAAACCAGAGCATCACTGCGGTGAGCCCCAGGGGTCTAACCAAGCTAGAAAGCCCACAGATTCCCTTCATCTCATTTCGCAAGATCAGGACAATATTTTCTTTGCAGTCACGCGCGCCCTTATTTTTATAGGTACGACTCGAAAACGTCGTTTTGTACTTGCTTCATGAAGAAACATGAATGCTGTATTTTCATTATAACAGTGATAATTGTGTTGTGCATTCTTAGTTTTCAGAATGTCTTCCCCAAAAGTAGATACTGCACAGCCATCAATAAGATCAGATTCGAGTAATTCCAGTTCCCTGCAATCCCATCACCCATCCTGCACGCATTTACTGGGTGGCTGTGATCGCAGGCTTGCCATGTGCTCACTCTGTCCAGGGCTGGTGTGGGGAGACCTGGAGACCAAAGGGCCCGGGATGGTCTGACGGGAGCTGGCACCGAGGGCACCAGGGCCCATGGGAATTGACGCAGCGGCCCGGAAGGGTGACTGGAGTCATCTTGCCAGAGAGAGCAGGGCTGCTGCAGGTAGAGCAGGATCCCCCGGAGCTCGTGTGCCTGCTGTGGTGGGAGCTGGGTCCTGCATGACCGTGGGGACGTGGGGAGTGGAGTGCAGCCTGAGCATGGAGGGCCCGTGGCCTGAAGGTTTTGTAGGCAGTAGGGAAAAGATGGGTTTTTAGTAGAGGGGAGAAGTGTTGAGATTCCTGCACCCTAACCCAAGCACCGCTCTGCAATCAGCAGCCCCTCCACTCCCTCCCCTGGTAACCGCCTTTCTACTCTGCTCCTGCGAGGCCCCTTTGCAGGTCCCGCATGTGAGTGAGGTCACGCAGCTCTGTCTTTCTGTGTCTTCCTTGTTCCATTTAGGGTGATGTCCTCCAGTGCCAGCCATGTTGGCACCAGTGACAGAATTTCCTTCTTTTGAAGGCTGCATAATACTCCATTGTGTGTACGGACCATGTGCCCTTTATCCAGCCATCCTCTAGTGGCATTTATGTCATCTCCCTATTCTGTTTTGATGAACATAGGAATACAGGAGTCTGTGCAACATTGTCTGTGAGCGTTGTCACATGTAAATTTATTATTTCTTTCCATAGGATACTTTTCCAGGAATGGATTATGGAAGCCAAATAGTTTGAGTATTCCTTTGACTCTTCTCACTTTGTACTGTGCCATTCTTTAACATGTTCATCCCTCTTAGAACGTCACCAGCAAAGACATAGGTGGACACCTGGACAGCTGGATTGATGGATGGATGGATGGATGGATAGTTTTTTAAAATGTAGGCTCAATGTCTTGGGCCTTCTTGAGGTCTCAGAAAAATCCTAACCCACTTCCCCACTCTGCTATAGAAATTTCCAATAAGTACATAAAAAACTCAACCTCATTAGTCTCTAGGTACAGACAGGTGAACTGCCATGTGCTGCAGCTTCACACCAACTAGAATGGCTGAGATTAAAAAGGGAAGTCATACTAAGTGTTGGTGAGAATCTAGAGAAACCAGAGCTTTCCTGCACCACTGGAGGGAACGTGACATGGCACAGCTGCTATGGGAAACACTTCAGCTGTTCTCCAAAAGTTACACACAGAACTACTGATCCTCTGACAGTTCCACTCCTAGGTTTGGGCCCACAGACTCAAAAAAGAGTGTAGACAGGTGCCTGTTCACAAATGTTCACCCCTGTACTATTCACAATAGACAAGAGGTGGAAACAGCTCAAATGTCCATCAAAGGATTCATGGGTAAACACAACAAGAGTGGCATGTACACACACAGGGTATTATTCATTCGCAAAATGAAATACTGGTAAATGATGCAGTGTGGTTGAACCTAGGAGTTATACTCAGTGATGAAGGCAAATACAGATGCCCTGCTGTCTTGGTTACTTTTCTCTTGTTGTTGAGACAAAATACCTGACGCCCAACATGAGGGAAGGACGGGTTTATTTCTCACAGTTTTTGGAGGTTTCAGTCTATACACAGCTGGCTCCAAGGCAGGGTGGTGTGGCTGAGGGGCAACTGTTTATGGTGGCTGAAAGCAACAAAAGTGAACTGGGCAAAAGAGAAGAAAAACAAGCTTTCTCCCCTCCTTTATATTGTACTCCAGCTCTGCCCCAGGTGGGTGCAGCACTCACACCACTAATCCCAGCAAACTAATCACAAATGCTAGATTCAGCCACCTCCATGGCTACATGAGGCTTGGGGGGGGGCACCCAGACACAAGCCGTAACACCCACATTAGAGGAAATGTCAGAAGAGGCCGGTCCCTGGGACAGGGCAGTGGCTGCGCAGCCTGTGACCTCTCTGAATGCCCCAGGCTCGATCCCTCCAGCAGGTGAACCTGCGGGATATGTGTTTTGCCCCTGCAAGGGAGAGGAGACCAATGCTGCATCCTGTCCCCAGAATCTCATCCCGTCTGAGGAGGCCTTTCAGCTGCATAGGTGTACATAGCCCAGTGCTTCTTTCAACGTGGTCCTCAGGGAGGATGGGCCCTCTGCTTGCCTTGCTGCTCACGTTAGTCTCCGTGCATGGCTTTGCAGGACTGATTTCAACATCCCTTTTTAAAATTTTTGGTTCATTTTTCTTCATTTTTATTGGTACAGTCCTTTGTTGCTATTTTTTATTGCTTCAGTGCAATACCTCTTCGGATTTTATTTCTGTTTTATACTATTTCTTACTGGTTTTTATCATTTAAAATATATGCAAGTCTTTTAATTAGTCTGGAACTTATTTTGCATGAGACCTTGAAGACTGGAATTTCCCCCTCTGTGGCCATTGGGTTTTCTGATCATCGCCGGCTAAACAGTCCTTCCTTTTATCCCAACACGGGGGCTTCCTTCCGCAGGAGCTGCTCTGGGGGCAGAGCCCATCTCCCCGGGGCACCTCCTTCCCTTTTTCCTGATTCTGAGTAAGTTTGTAAAACCAAAATTCAAGTAAGAATGCAGGTCTTAAGGATCCCAAATCAAGACAAAAACATCCTGCACTGTATGTGTTGTGGCTGTAGTCATCCTCATTTCAGAGTTAGGCGTGAACCGTGTGGGTCTCAGTACCGAACCCCGAGACTAATAAACAGCTTCCGTTAAGGTACTCTGGACCACCTACTTCCAGACTCTGTTTGTATTCAGTTTATGAGGGTTCCCCCCCCATTCTGCCACGAATTAAGTCAGGGTGAAAAGGCACAGCCACCCCCTTATTGGGGTCAGGTTGCTCTGAAACCTCGGTGAGCACCCAACCCTATATGTACTCCACTTTTCCTGTGACGCATGTCCATGGTGAAATTTCATGTCTAAAGTAGGTGCAATAAATTAGCAATGACTAATAATAAAACAGAACCGTTACAACAGAAGCCTGATGGACCTGCCAGCCCCACTGCTCAGGCACTCGGGCCGTCGGTCAGTACAGTCGGGGTCCTGTGCACAGGTCCTGATCCCCTGCCCCTGAGACGGCCGCTGAGCACCGTGCAGGGCGGGGGGACGCTGGACTCCAGTTCAGGCAGGACAGACCCAACAGCGCAGGGTTTCATCACTCGGAGCAGCACGCAGTTTAAAACCTAGGCATCGTGTATCCTGCGATGTTCTAGTTAATACTTTTAGATGGCCGTGGACGGCAGAAACTGAACGCACAGAAGGGAGACTCCAGGTTGGGGCACTGCTGCGTTGGTGTGTATTTGGGGCTAAACTAAAGATAAATGCCAAGAGGGAATCATGCAGATTTTTCTTTTTGCTGGTGGAACCAATGAACGTGCAAAACCATCTTTACTCTTTCCCCCCGGTATTAGGTCCAGGTCAGTATGGTGACTTTAAATGTAGTATCTGCTTGGTGAACTTCTACAATGAGACTTAGGCAGAGACACACAAGTATTGTTTTGTGTCTCGAGCATAAATGCGACTGTTTTATGAGCTATCCAATATTTCCTAGTGAACTGATTTTTCTCTAAGGATATTTCTACTTAGTCTCGACTGAGAGAATGTTTCCGAGTGTTTATAGCCTCAGAGCCAATTCGGATGTTCTTCATAAAATGATGGAAGAAGCTGCATTTTAGGATGGGATGTAGCTTCATGGTCATGGTAACCATGACTACCAGTTTACGGCTGCACAGAGAAAGCCACCCTTGCTTAGCTGACGTGGCCTCACAGGTGTGACAGCTGGCGAGGGCCCCAGCACGTGTGACCCTCCAGGGAACGGGGCCACATGGCACACATGTTTTGGGGATGGAATTGCAGATCTGAAAAGATACTGAAGCGATGCTGCATCCTGAGTGACCCCGAGTTTGTTTTCAGAGCAAGGCATCAGTGCTTAGTAAAGGGCAACTGAAAGAAAGGGGAGGCCTGGCACCGCTGAAGAGCAAAGAGACTGACTTCTCCAGAACGTTCCAAAGCTTGTAAGTGACAGCAGGACTGATGCAGAAAGCACATCAGCTGCAGAGAGTGGGTGCAGGTGGACCACAGTGCCTGCCCCCTGAAGCAAGCACGGAGCCCACATGCAGCTCCCACACTCTTGGGTTTGCCTTTGCCTGGAGGATGTCAGGGAGTGGAGAAAGCCTCAGGGGAAATGCCATGTGTCCAAGGCGGCTCTGGGGAGGTGAGTGGACGGGCGGAGCCGTGGCCCCAGGTGGCCCTGTGTGTCACTCTCTGGGAACTCGGCCTGGGTTACATTGCTGTGCATCATTTTGGAAAGAGCCTTTCACTGAACTGAGCTCTAATCTTCCCTGAAACTGCTCTAACTCTGGGCCACGAGGGTGAGGATAATCCCGAGAGACAGTTTGTCTTCTTGCTGGCGCAGGTGACCATGAACTCTGGTCCCAGGTGTTTGGGCACAGCACTGGCCCTTGTGTGGAGCAGGGCACGTGCTGGGGGGCTTTGCAGGTGGCCTTCGGAGTTCCACCTTCACCCACCCTGGGCACACCTGGTGGGCACGCCCACTGCACGCTGGCATGTGGTTGCAAGACCCATTGGTTAACTCCCTCCAGGAAGTCCTCATGCCCCTTTCTGCAGTAAGTCATTTCCTCCTGGACGGAGCAACCATCTGGCTACCTTGCCTTTCACATTTGAGGTTCAAGAAGAACGGCCTCCTGTGGCTCCTGAGAGACCCGCTCCTGCTGGGCCCACTGTGTCTCTGTGGATGCCCAGTCTTGTAGGCCAAGAGTGCCGGGCTCTTTGCTTGTGGCTGCCTCGAGGTGATCCCTGAGGCTGCTGGAACTGGGACTCTTTGAGAGTTAATGTTAGCTGACTTGTTTTGAATCCCTGCTCTGGTGGAGTGAACTTTTCCACCTCGTGGAACATTCCAGATGTCCCACACCATCTTTTCATGTCAGAAACAAGGAACAGAGACACAGTGGTTATTGTTCTCTTCAAGGTCACTGAGAGGGGTCAGTGCAGCCGAGTTCACATCAGGACACGTGGCCCACGCTCATGTGGTCATGTTGGCAAACATCCAGAATAGAACTCATAAACGAGGGGTGGGAGGCCTTTTCTAGTCCACGTAAGCAACTCAGGAAAAAACTCCAAACAGACAGTGGGCCTGTAAAAATCAATCACATATACAATAAATACAGTTTCAGCCTCAATTTAGAAAAAACAATCTTTTTTTGTGGCCACTGCAGTGTCACTGCTGTTACTGCCTTAATTCTGGCTATCACCGAAGCCAGTCCCTTGCTGGGTCCGTCAGCAGTGTGAGGCTTTTAGGTGAGAGCTTCTGCCCTTTGCATTTTAAATGCTTTTTAGAACTTGAGTGAATATGAAACTATAAAAATGATAGTTTTAGATGAGAAAATTCCTACTTCCCTTGTTTGCTTCTTGGAAACAGTCATAGCAGTGTAATGTGCTGTGCTGCTTATTGCTTATTCTGCTTATTGCTTCATAAAGTGAATTCTCTTGAGCTGTTTTTGAAATATTTGAAACAATCTCTGAAACGCTGGAATAAAATCAAAGTTAGTACTGGAAGCCTGGAAACCAAGATGGCGGAGTGGTAAACAGCAGAGAAAACAGCCTCTCGGAGGGTCACCGTCCAGACACTGGAATATAGCACTGTGAGGAAGACAAGGAGGAGGGAAGTGGGTCCACTGGACCCAGGAAGAATCTGTGTGTGAACTGAAGCCCATGGAGAGAGTGAAGAGAGAAACTTCAAGGAAGAAGGAGGCAGTAGCTGGCAGTGCCCTCTCCTGAGACGGGACTTTCTGTGTGAGAGGAGCATATTGAACCTGTGGATGATGGTGATGGCTGGTAACCTTGGAGGCCTCCACAGAGAGACACAGCAGTGGAGGGGAGCAGCGGACATGGAGGACTGCACTGGCTGGCAGTGAGTGCAGAGGACTCAGTCCTCCTGTGGGGAGCAAGCAGTAAGACAGGAGCCATCTTGGAGACAGGCCACCTGAGCTCAGAACCCAGAACTGCTGCTGGCACCATCTAGCAGCTCCCAACTGGGCTTAGACCTGTGGAAAATTGCTGGGGTGGGGGCAAGCCCAGTGTGTCTGGTCTTGGGGCACCTGCTGAGATTATTCACTACCCTGCCAGAAAGCAACTGCTGGCTTGCTGGGATAAATTGACATGATTCTGGACTCTGTCTCCACAGGTTGCCTATTAGAGAACCCAGAGAGAATCCTAGAAGTGGACTGTTTGTTTTTCGTTTTCTTTTTCTTTCTCTTTCTCCTACATTGGAAAAGAAAGATTTCTCAAAAATATCAAGGAACTATGAGAAATCAATCCAGCAGCTGCTAGATGTGACAAAGAAGAATAACTTAAGATTGATTGGAGTCAAGAAAACAGCAGCAGATACCACAAGTGACAGTATTGGAAGCATGTATTATATTGGTTCCACATTTTTAGGATTTTATAATTAAGGAGATAAAGTGCTGCAAAATTTCTGTAGAATCAGGCTCAGAGCCCTATGGTTACAAATATCTCAGAGCAGATAAAAGCCGTTTACCTTGATTGGATCATTACATATTCTGTACATGCACTGAATTATGATATCGTACCCTGTAAATAGGTACAATTATTTGTATGTGGGGCTACTTAAAAATTTTTAGGGCTTGAGTCACTTAAATTTGGTAATTTTTGGACTCTGAAAATCTAAAAAAAGTATGTAAAATAAAATTTGTATTCCCGGAAACTTGAAATAATGGGGATTTTAATAGTTATTTGAGAAAAATATTTGTGATGTGAGTGTTGTCATTTTATTTAAGTATCTATAGTGCAGTGAAAATGTACCAATATAAAATACTTTATGATCGGATTGAAGTTTATGACATGATGTAGCGGCACATGAATATCTTAATTAAAGGAAATGTAGATGCTTGTTTTATTACAGCTCTAATTTATTTTTGTAATTTATCTTTTTTTATCCATTTTTATCCAACATAAAAACTGCATTACATAATATCACCTCATATTTGATGTATGTACACATTTTGTAGTGTTCAGACCAGGGTAAGCATATCTAACTCCTTGAACACGTTCCGTTTCTTTATGCTGTGACAATTCAGGTTTCTTCTTGTAACTTTTAAACAGTGTGGGTGGCCCGTCACCGTCGTCTGCAGTATCTGCCATGCAGCAGGGCAGCAGAAGACTCCTGCTCTGCCGGTCGCCTCCCCGTGCTGCCGTGGGGTATCTCTATGTGAGCGCCCTGTATAGCACGAGTGAACTTGGACTTGTGACATTCTGCTCTATCCAGATAAAGTCGTCCAATATTTAAATTATTATTGAAGAATCTGCCTTTAGATCATCACAAGCATAAAATAATTGTGATGGTAGTTAGATGATTTCTGTGAATTCGCATCTTTTTCTGTTATCTGGGGTCCAGGGAGACTCTGAAAATGAAACAGGGCAAGTACATCTCGCATTTGAAACAGTCAGAGAGTCAGCAGTACAGACCTTAAAATCAGAGTTAGGAAAATTCATCTCATGAAGCAGGTGGCTCACTAACAAGGCTGAGTCAGGGACAGATACTGATTCTTCACTAGATGTGGGGACGGTCTTTCCTCCGTGTCACAGCTGTGGGCAGACACTGTCCACAGGGCTTGGTGTTTATTTTCCTCTTAGAATCATTATTTATTTTTGGCTTTGAGTCATGGCAGTAAACATTCTGAATAGTGACATAATTTTAAAATTTATTATGCTATAGTAACTGTACCAGTAAAGTTTACATTTAATAATATACAATTCCCATAGAGTCAGTATTTTTATGTATGCTTTAGAGTTACCAAATTCATACCCTACCATATGTCTAGGTTTTTATGGCTCTAACACATTGTAAATGATCAACCATCTGAAGTACATGAGTGTACCTCTGGGAAAAGGAGCTTTTTGTTTTTAGTAGAGTGAAACTAAAGATACTATTAATATATTTATTTTAATTGATGAATAGTAAGTTGCATGTTTTTAGGGTACAGTGTGATGTCTTGGTCTATGTATATATTGTAGAAAGGTTTAATTAAAAGAATTAACATATCATCACTTCAAAAACTTACCTTTTTGTGGCAAAAAATGTTACAAATGCATTCTTTGGACAAATTTGAAATAAGTAGCACATTATCATCGCATGTACGGAACCATTCCTCTCTCAAACTGATTCCTGCAGGCTCAGGGATGCTGCTCTGTGACCAGCGTCTCCCCATCCCCTGGCCCCTCTCCCTTCCTGGGTCATTGATGTCTCATGATGGCTTTGGGTGGGATCACTGCACTATGCGGTAGTAATTGTTTTTAGTGTTTTGAAGAACACCAGGCTGCTTTCTGGACCGGCTGCACCAGTTTGCATCCCACCAACAGCACCTCGGGGCTCCGTTTGCTGTGTGTCCTCACCGGCCTTGGTTTCAGACCTTCCTGCATGGAGGGGTGCGTTCCGATTTTCGCATGGGCATGAGGGTCACTTGCACAGGCGTGTGTAAAACGCATGTGCAAAACGTGTGTGCACGAACACAGGCAGTGCCGGGACAGTGTGTCCAGAGCACAGTGCCAGCCAGCTCGCCCTCTGCAAGAATCCACTTCCTGGAGCAGCAGTTCTTGCCCACGTGTAGGCCGCTTCTCCCTGCAGGACGCTTGGGGGTCACACAGGCACCCCGCGATTTCCAGGCGGAACTACTGTTTTCTCTTCTTGAAAGTAAATATGTACAATGCCATCAAAAGACATGAAATACTTTGCTATAAATCTAACCAAGCCTTACCAGGTTTGGGTGCTGCCAAAATAAAGCAAAATCAAAGAGAAGATGCCTGTGGACGGGAAGGTGCTCTACGGTTACGATGCCATTTCCCCCAAACTCGTTCCTACCCAGAAATCTGGCAGCAAGTTTCTACAGAAAGCAACAGACTGACTCTCAAATCCATGTGGAGAGACAAAGGAACTAGAATATCGGAGACACCTTTGAAACGGAAGGTGAAAGGCAGAGGTTCGCTGTGTGCTGTCAGGACTGATCATGGAGTTGAGGCTGGGACTCACCAGCTGCGCACATCTGTGGGCCTCAGGCCATGAGGCCCCCTGGTTCAGGGTGGGCGCCGCACCCCTGCCTTCCTGCCACCTGGATCCGCCTCCTTGCCACCCCCGCCCCTGCACCTGCCTCTGGTTCTGTGATGTAAAATACACCGATGTGCAACAGAAAAAGGTGGATTAAACTGTAACTTATCATTGATTTTCAGTATTAACCCTCATTAAAATATGTGGGGTAAAGCTGGTATTTTTAGAAACTTAACAGTGTAAAGCGAGTTCAGTCTCTGGCTCATTAATTTATAAACAGTAGTGTTTTTCCCTTTGTTTGCATAAGATTTGGTCCAGAACTGCCGCTTCAGTCCTGTTGATCTGATGGGTCTTCACAAATCTTCAGGGGCGGACAGCTGTCTCTCTAGGACCCTGCTGCACTGGAAATGCGCCTTCTTACCTTTGTCTCCCCGCCCCCCAGTCTTTCTTCTTCCCTTTCTTTCTTGGTGCAGTACTGGTCTTGAATCCTGAGCCTTCATACTATATCCCTAGACCTTTTGAAAAGTATTTTTGAGACAGCATCTCACTAAGTTGCCTAGGCTGGGCTCAAACTGGTGATCCTCCTGCCTCAGTCTCCCCAGGGCTGGGATTACAGGTGTGTGCCACTGCTCCTGGCTTGCCTGTTGCTTTCCTCCTTACTGACGTCCCTGCGGAGGATGCCAGTTGACAAACAGAAGAAGCACTGCCTTGACCTTGTGTGTCCTGGGCCGCTGGAGGGGGAGTGAGGAGCGGGGAGTTCTTGTGGCTCTCTTTGCCTTGGCCGTCTTTGGGGCTGGGGTCTGGCAGTGGTTGGTTTTGCTGGTTCTTGCTGTGCTTGTGAGGCTGCTTATGGGAAGGGCAAGAGGACGCAGGTTCAGGGCTCGTGTCCTGCTTTAGCAGATGGGCAAAGTGCTTCCTAGTTCTTAACCCTAAGCCAGTGAAAAAATTCAAGAGTTATACAATCATTCCCCGGGAAATTTCCCCTCAAAGTCAGTGTAACTGCCATCTGCTAACTGATAAAGGACCCTTGCTGTGAGGACTTGAGTTCTGTTTTCAGCCTCATTTTAAGGATTTTGGCCCTGTGTAGGGATGGATGCCGCTCAGATTTCCTGGAGGAGAGAGTAGCTGCTTCCCTAGGAGCAGACGTCCCAGGAGTCTGAGGTCTGCAGACAGCTGTAACAGTGTCCTGCGTATCAGTAGTGGAGACAGGCGTCCACGTGCAACTACACACAACACACTATTTAACTTTGAGCTTTGTGTTTCTGCAGTGCATGTAGGTTATAAAACCGATCTCGGTCAGATTCTCCAGAGTGTGAGTTGAAAAGGAGGACCATGTCTTTGTGAATTGTTATTAAGAAATGATATGACCAGGGCTGGCCTTGAATCGAGATCCTCCTGCCTCAGCCGCCTGGCTGCTGGAGTCACAGGTATGCACCAGCGCACCTGGCTTGTTTCTTTATTGTAATAGTTTTCTTTGGGTTTATTCTGTTCATCTTTAACTTATCACAGTTGGCTTTCCTGTGATGTTAAACCACTTCCCTTATTATGAGTCTTGAAATGGCAGACTCGCATTGGTTCCTGTCCAGCCTGTAAAATGTCATACTCACGTACCTTGCATTATGGGTCCTGTAATGGTCGCTCCTACACCTGCTTGAACACTCACCTTTCAGAGAAATTCAGAGGACTCGTGGGACATCTGCCCCTCCACACCTGCCGTTTCCAGGGCGATCCATGCCTTCCTGCCCACACATTCATGGGATCTCTTCGCCTCGAGCCTACAGGGCATTGGCTTCGGCACTTCCTTTTTTGTCTTTTTTTTTTTTCCTTTTTCTTTTTTGGTACCAGAATTGAACGGAGGGCCTCACACTTGCCAGGCAGGCGCTGTGCCACTGAGCTACACCCCTGGCCCAGCACTTCCTCTTTGGATTGGTATTTTCACGGTAGATCTTTGTCTTTTTACTCGCAACCTCTATTTCTGCAACATGCTTGGCTTGGCCTAGAATACACAATTGAAATTCCTTTCTTTCGGTCCTTGAAGCGTGTTCTATCACTTCCTTCTGTCCAGTAAGGGGCCTGCTCAAATGTAAAGTGGAGTTCCTTTGATAAGTAACACATCACTTCTTTCTACTACTCTCAGTTTTTCCTTTGGCCCAAAAAATGGTGTGTCCTGAGACTTTATTATTTATTTAGTTAGTTAGTTACTTATGCAGCCTGTTTTTTCTTTTTCAGATTAAACTCTATGGAGGTTTCCCCCCACTCCCTCATCATACCAATTCTATCCTTTTTTTAATCTGCAGTTAAGCCCATATAACATGTTTTTAAACTTGTAGTTTTATATTTTTTGATTCCACAACCTTCATTTCGTTTTTTATTTTAAGAACTCTCACTTTTTTATTGAGATCTTCTGTTTTCTCTTTGTTTCAAGAGACTTCACGATTGCTTGCTCAGGCATGTTCATGTGGTCACTTCAAGATTCTTGCCAGATCCTTCTACGAGCTGATGAGTCTTAGTGCTGCTGTCTGTTGGTCTTTGATCCTTTGGGCTATGATTTCCCAGGTTCTAGCTGGAAGGAGTGAATTTTAACTGCACTGTGGATATTCTGGGTGTTCCGGGGTTCTGGATACTGCTCCACTTTTCTTCACCGAGCTGTGCTCCTGTTGAGGTGTCTCGTGAGGCCCGAGAGGGTACCATGCTGGTCAGCTTTGCCCTGGGTCCTGCTTCCCACTCTGCATGCTGGAGGTCAGCTTGCCCCTGACCCTGCTCACGTGTCCTGTTTTGCACGGTCTCATTGGCTCCAGGTGTGGTGCAAGCCTGGCTCTGGGATGACCCTGGTTGACTCCAGGGAGCAGAGGAAGGGAGGCCTGAGTCACTGCTGTGTTGCTGCAGATGGAGATGAAACTGAATGTCCCCTTTCATTAAGCGAACACCCCTTTCATTTCCAAAAGGCAGCCCTGCAGGGTATGAAAGTGCAACTTGACAGGCTTTTCTTTTTCTCTTAGGACTTTGAAAAGGTTCTTTCAGTGCCTTTTTCCTTCATTGCTTCTGGTACAGCGATCAGCTGTCACTGTTATCTTGGTCTCTTTGTACGTGAGTCTTTTCTCTGGCTGCCTGCGCGGTTCTCCATTTTGTGTCGGTCTGCAGTGCTCACGTAGAATATGTGTGCGTAGGGAGAGCTCCTTCCCTGTTCTCGGTCCTGGAGTTCAGGGCGTTCTTGGATCTGCATGTCTGTGGCTTCATCAAATAGGGGGACTGCCTGGCCACTTTCCAGGGCCTGACCTCATGGATACTGTGTTGCATGAGGCCCTTTTCATTTTTATTGACTGATTTTTCTCTCTGAGCTCCGACTGGGTTGATTTCTCATGGTATATTTTCATCTCCACTAGTTTTTTCTTCTGCAAAGTCTAATCCACTGTGACTTTCCCATTCAGTGCACTTTCATCTCAGACATTGTTGTTTTTATCTCAAGCTTAATCGTTTTCTTAATACCCTCTGTAAATCTATTTAATTTTTGAATATATGGAATATGAACATGCTAACAGCTTTGATTTTCCTGTTTGCCAGTTTAAATACCTGTGGAAGTTCTGGCAAGATTTTGACTGACTATGGGTCATTGTGCTCTGCTTCTTTAGGTACCTAGTAACTTTTAATTGAATTATTGCCTTGTAAATCTTACTTTGTTGGATGCTGTAAATTTTAATGTTCCTAAATGTGTTCTTAAAACTCCATTCCAGAACAGAGTTAAGCGATCTAAAAATTCTTTTGATCCTTTGGGGTCTTCTTTTTGATATTTATTAGGCAGAATCAGAGCGGCACTCGGTCTATGTCCAAATTTTTACCCCTACTGAGGAAGATGCTGTGTGACTCTGCTCGATGCTGTGGGGAGCTGGTTGCAGGCTCTGCAGGTTCTCACCTTCCCAGAGGTTCACGCCAGCTCGGGCATCTTCCCGTCCCTCATCCCAAACTGGTGATTGGTGCATCTACACCCTGTGCTGACACCACCAGCCTTGCCTCAGATCCTGGGGTCTGCTGCACTCTGTGCCTCTCTCCAGGGTCCACCCCGTGCACTGCAGCATTCATGGCCTCCCTGGATTCTCCCCCTGGGTTTTTGGGGTCTGCCACGGGCACGCTCCCACGTTAAGTGTCTGGGAGCACCTACTGGGTTTGTGTCATCTGTTTTCTTCTCATCAGGGACCACTGTCCTTTGTTGATTGAGATTCACCACTTCAAAAGATCTTTATTTCATAACCTTGTCTTTAATATATTTTTTGGTTATGTCAGCTGGGCAGGTAAACCTGAATTGTTTAACTCTTTGGCTAGAAGTACAAACTGCTGTCAGGCCCAAGATAAAAAAGAAAAAAATTCACTGCTCTTGCTCCTGATATTGGATTCAGGATAACTGTTCTTAGGTGATCTAGCTTTTCTCTCTGGCTGATTTCAGTCTTTTCTTGTCTTTGGTGTTCTTGACTTTCACTAAGGTGTGTATCTGTGTAAATTTCTCTTTATTTACTCTTGTCTGTGTTTCACTGGACTTGCTAGTACCATTGAAGAATTGACGTATTGGGGCTGGGGATTTAGCTCAGCGGCCTAAGCACCTGCCTGGCAAGCGTGAGGTTGTGAGTTTGATCCCCAGCGCTGCAAAAAAAAAAAAAAAGGATATATTTGGAGAAGTCTGGAAAATTGTGCGCACATTATTTCTGACCTTTGTTTTGTTCCTGTCATTTTTGTGCTTTCATTTGGGACTCTGGTGAGCGTGCCGTCCTGTCCTTTATGCTGCAGTTTGGAGAATTTCTTCCCATCTTCCCGTCCCTCATCCCAAACTGGTGATTGGTGCATCTACTAAGTATTTGTTTTAAATATTTATATTTTCGTTTCTTTTTAGGTTTTTCCCCTTTGGTTCTTTTTAAAACCCTCTGTTTGTACCGTTGGTCTTTTACTCTCTATGTATGTTCTCAGTCTTTTTGTTTAGCCAAATATATTGAACCAGCTCATTTTCTGCCCCATCTCTCAGGAGCTGCTTCTGGTTTCAGCTCGGAGTGTTTGGTTTGTTTGCTTTCATGTTTTATTCCTGGGGAAACTGTCCTGGAGAGACACTGAGGGGCTGAGTATGGACATGCGTCCCTTTAAAAGGAAACATCTTTGCTTCTACTGGGAATCCAAGGAACCTTCCAACCTGGACCCACCTTCATATGAATTGCTGGCTTCCCGGCATCTTGGGCCACATGGGTTATGTGAATCCTGGCAACAGACTTGTGTCTGGACACGAGTGCTTAGGGTAGGCATTCTCCTTCCTCTCCCTGTAGAGACAGACAGGTTACCTTGTGACTGCCTTCTGTGCTGGGTTCACTTCCAGGTAAAATTCATACGCATCAATGGTAACGGGGTAGTAGCAGTGGAGCAACTGTAATGCAGTAACAGTAACGGGACAATAATAATGGAGTAGCAGTAACATCTGCTTCCGGTCCTCTACTTAGGAGGACCTGGGTGTGCTGTGCGCCTCTGCATGCTCTTTGCAATTGTCTGTTGTTGCAAGGGCAGGATGGACGCTTCTGAAGTTCGCTTATTTTTTCAGCCTCCGAGGATTCCTTCCTTTCTTTTCAGGTCAGTGTTACATTTAAATGTATAAAACTACAATCGTCAACACTTTTTCATTTAACAGTTAGTTGAGGTGAAAGCCTAAGGTGACCAGTTGGCTGTACTGTCAGAGATGAAGGCTTCTTATGTTTAGATATTTGAATTTTGAGACAACTGATTTTTTTTTTTTTTTTTTGCAACAGGGTCTCGCTGTGCAGTTCAGGCTGGCCCTGAGCTCACTATGTAACCCAGGCTGGTCTTGAACTTGCAATGATCCTCCTGCCTCAGCCTCCCAAGTGCTGGGATTACAGGCATGCACCACCACGCCCAGCAACAACTGATTTTTTAAAATCAACTTGTGATGTTGTAAAGGGACTCAGGGAGCTTTGGTCATGCACAGTGTTAGGTTATTTTCAGTATCTCACAGCAGTGCTGGGCATGTAGAGGGAACCTCAAGCCATTTCTGTTCCATCTGCAGCCTTGGTCCAGGGTGGTGATGAAAACCCACGTGGGCTTGAATTCTTTCTGTGCATGGGCAGGGTCAGCAGGCATGGGGCAGTCAGGACTCCTGCCCTGTGGTCTTCACCCAGCCCCGTGCTGAACCTGGGGGAACCGAAGTCCTCAGCACAGAGGACGCCGGGCCCTGTGTTTGCTTCGGTGCGGTGCCCGTGCTGGGCACCGTAGCTGGCAAGTTCTGCTGCAGAGCTGCGCTGCCTGGTGAGCTTGTGCCAGTCCACCAGGGAGAGCTCGCCAGCCGTGCTCTACCTGCCTGTGCCAGGCCTCTGCCACGCACTTGCCGATCCGCTTACCTTGCACACCACTGGTTTCCCCAACACACTCAACATTATTTTAATCAACAGCAACTCCCTGTGTTAACAGAGGTGAAGGTGACCAAGGCGCCAGTCACCTCCTCTTCGTGTGGCTCACGGGACATGCAGGAGACGCTGGACAGCAGTCCCTGGTGCTTGTGCTTCCGTGACAGGGCGCCTGCCTGCCCTTGAAGAAAACCACGAGTCCTGTGCATGTCACGCGCACCATGCAGGCGCTCGCTGTGCTGCAGAGCTGTGGGGCCACGGGCTGCGCCGTCTTCCACCCGAGTCACTGCCGTGGTCGGTGCCACGAGCTCCCCCGCTAAGTAAGCCCTGGTGCAGCTGGGCCGGGGGCACACGCGCACAGGTACCAGGGCCAACATGGCGCTCTCCCTGGTGTTAAGATCATCACAGTGCCCTCGCTGTAGAGACTTCTC
>RJWT010021623.1:0-17510 GCA_004365215.1 Cuniculus paca | reverse complement strand
CAATCTCTCCAAAGTAAGAACCCATGTGTTTCCTTTTGTGATGCACAGATGATACCATGACTGTGGCTAGATAGGCAACAAAACCACAGCTGGCAGCTAGTCTTTGGTGGAAATGCTCTGGTATGTTTTTGTGTTAACATCACAAGTGATTGGGAGTGTTACTGCTGCTTTAGGAAAATCCAAAAGAGAAAGTGAACTCAAATGATGTGTAGAGGGAAAAGAATGCGTCAAATAGTGTCTCAGTTACTTTTCTCTCCTTGCTAGGAGAAAACACTCAACAACCAAAATGAAGGATGGAAAGATTTATTTAGCTTACAGTTTCTGGAGATTTCAGTCCCTAATAAGCTGGCTCCAAGGGAGGGGGACATGGCAGTGGGGCAACACTTCGAGGCAGCAGCCAGAGCAAAAGGGAGAAAAAACAGGCCTTTTTCCCTCCCTTATGTTGTATGCTGGCTCCTCCCCTGGGTGGGTGCAGCACTCACACGGTCAACCCCAGCGCTAGACAAAGAACCAATCACAAATGCTAGATTCAGCTGCTTCCATGACTGCATGAGGCTTGGGGGGCCAGTTAGACACAAACCATAACAAACAACATGCTTATATTTGTCATCTGAGTATGCAGAAAGCTTTATATTTTGAATGGAGAAATCTTTCTGAACTTCAGAATATCTGTCTCATTGGCATTCGTACTGTTATAGTTGAAAACCAATTTTATATACCATAGAGTCCAACAAAATGAACTCTGAGAAGTGTAGGGCTTCAGTACTAGCAAAAATTTTGTTATATAATTTCAAAGTCCTTGAGAGCATCCCTTGCATTTCAGTAGAATGTGATAGAGGGCAAAGATCAGTTCATTTTCTATTTCAATTAGAATGAATCATCACTAGCCTATATATTTGCTGGTAGGAAGTTTATTCCTCTGAACAATTCTCACATGTAAAGCATAGTTACAATTACATATTTGTCTTTTGTTGTAGTTACTGCAACAAATTTGCTAAAGTATTTCCTGGAAGGAAGGCTACAGAGTTTTTCTAGTCTTAACTTATGCTTTATGTAAATTTTTATGAACTATTTTTAGTAATAATTTATAGAAAAATGTAGTTTTCCTTTAAGAATTATGATATTCCCTCCTTCCTGGAGATGGGTAATATAGTTGGTTCCAGTTACACCTTTAACTCTCTTTACCAGGAAACTCAGTGGCAATTAGAAATTTGTGTCAAGCGTGTTGGTGTTGTATTTTCTTTTTCTTGTTTGTATCAATCCTAGGATTTTGTGTGTTGCATTCACATATATTTGACTACTGCACTTCATGCTTTTTTAATGCCTGCTGTCTCAAATCTTTTGTGAAAAATAGTAAATCTAAATTTAATCAATCAATAAATCTATTGTACCTTGTTCTATATATTCTATTGAATTAACAAAGAAATGTACAAATGGAACCTGTGTATTTTTCTAAATTTATTAACTTTCATGAGGTAAATTTTCAGCCAGAATGCATAGATTTCGGTGTGGAACTGCTAGGAATGAAAGGGCTTTGAAAGTCACCTAGTTGTGTCTGGTGCTCACCTTTTACATAGTCCTTGACATTATATGTTCTGAGGGTTTTTCTGAGTTTATTGTACAATTATTCCATTTTTATATCTTATAATAAATAAGCGTATTAAAAACAGGCTTTTTTGAATTAAGGTAGGAATGCTCAATAATGATAATGTACATCACAGCATATGAAATAATTTTAATTAAAACATTTTGATCCCTTTTTATGTCTCATAATTAATGCACTGATAACAATCTTCAGGTTCATTTAAACCACTTGTTTCTGAATAATTTATGTTCATCTAAATGCTGGTAGGTAAGAATATCACCTAATTTGTACATCTTAGCTAAGATCATCGGCTCTGAAAGAACTGTAAAATCATTTCCTGCACTATTATTTTAATTTGGCCCTAAACATGAAATGTAATAATTTCTAAAAACTTAGAAGCTTGGCAAACAGTGTTCCTACACACAGGGGATTGTTTGCTCAGCTATAAAGAAGAGCGAAGACACACGGTAGTTTTTGTCAGTATTTATATGCCGCCTTCCCCATCACCCAGTCAAATTGCAGACAATAAGAAAAAATTGTTTAGCAGTGCTGGAAAATCTAACTGAGAAACTAGGGACATCTGAATCATAAAAGCAGCTGCCAGTAGAAATAAAACTGCTAGTTCTTGTTGGTTCCATGTGCAAATGGGCAGTCATCACAGCTGGGTTTGCCGGACTGTGTTGAGCAAAGAGACTTCCGTTAGTGTGGTAGAATCATTCAATGCCTGATTCTGTGAACCTCTTTAGAGCAATTGTCCGTGGGAACACTTGATTTTAAGAAACCCTAAATTGTGTGTCACTCTTGTGACATTCTTTTTCCTTGGTAAGGAAATACAGACTGGTTCCACTTGTTTATTTTGGATAGACTTACATTCTTCCTTTAGAGAGCTTCTGTAGGTGCTTACAGAGGCAATAATAGATGTGAGAATATAAAATGTTCTGGAAAATGCCCAGATTATAGTAGCTCAGCTCAGCCAAGTCAAAGTGTGTGAAAGATAGCCTTCACTGGCCTCAACCAAGGAGTAATCTGAGCAGAGATATTTTTGAGTACAATTTAGAGAATTTGCAAGATTTACCAATGTTGTGTGAATAGCTTGAGTGTTTAAGCAACAAGTGCAAGGGTTGATATTTATGCATAAGTCAAATCAGTATTATTTTGGGAATGATGCTTTAATTTAGACATTAAAATTAAGAAACAATATAAGGACATTTTAAGTTGTATAATATTTTCAGTTTCCTTAGAAACTGTAACTGTGGCATACTTATAAATTTTTCATTATTTTCCTTACAGTAGATGAGATAACAGTATCACTTTTGAATAGTTATATGCACTTTTACTATCAGCCTTTCAATAAAAATGTTTACCACAGAGTCAATATGGAAATGGGAGATTAGAAAAAGATGTGTGTCAGGGAATGTGTCAGGGTGACAGTGTAACAGGGAAAGATGATGTCAGGGTGAGGCCTGATAAAGCGTCCCACTCTGATCTGGAAGATGTTCAATCCTATGATACAATTCTGTGATAAATCAAGTTCTCAAGAGCACCTTTGGTTTCAGGAAGCTGTGAGGCACTGTAGTCTTCTGTCATGACTAAGACAGGTTAGATTCTCCAGAAACAAACTTAGACCTGAAGATTTGTTTGCAGGAAAGATTGTACTGGTAACAGCACCTATTGGGAGTGAGGGAAGCAGAACTGGGCAGTGAATGAAGGTAATGGAGATGCATCAGAGGTCACTCAGCAGTTTCCAAATGGAGTTCTGGAGCAGGGCTTGCCTTTTAGAGTTGCCTCAAACTGAGGCAAGAGGAAAAGACCTTTGTTCCCTCTCCCTCTGTTTGTCTTTATCAACCAGATATTGGGAGGGAGCTGCATTGAGAGGGTGTGGATGTGGGACAGAGTAGCAAATTTTATCAGAGAACATTTCTTAGATAGTGACTCTTTCATAAATTATCAGCCATCAACATTCCTGGTAGCTGAATGTTACGGCTGATTTTCTGTAACAATTTAATTGGATCATTGGGTGCCTAGATATTTGGCTAAACATTTCTTGTGTGTGAGTGTATGTGTGTGTGTGTGTGTGTGTGTGTGTGTATGCATGTGTGTAGATTGTTTCTGAAAAAGAATTGCACTTGAATTGTTAGACTGAATAGAACATATTACCCTCTCCAGTGTGGGTGGTCAGCATTCAATTAATAAAGAGCCTGAACAGGATAAAAGGTAGAGTAAGGGAGAATTTGATCTCTCCCTAGTTAAGCTGAAACATTGATCTTCTCTGGTTCTCAGACTGGGACCACATTTGTCCTCCCTTGTTTTCAAGTTTTGGAACTCAGACTGAATTTGATTATCAGCTTTCCTGGGTTTCTAGTTCACAGAAACTAGATTGTGGGGTTTTTAGCCTTCATAATCATATTTCAGGTTTTCATTATCTATCTATCTATCTATCTATCTATCTATCTATCTATCTATCTATCCATCTAACCCATCTGGATATTGCCTATGGTTCATTTTCTCTGAAGAACCCTAATGAATACAGCGGGATCATAATGTCTCTGTTTTGAATGGGGATTAGTGTGGCTTGACTATAGGATTCCCTGTGGTATAGTTGAATACAGAACAATTATTTTGTTATTATAATTGTTAATAATCAGAACTAACCTTTATTATAGAGAATTGTTGATGCATTTTATTGAGACTTCTTTAACTTTTGAACACTGTGGCTAATGTTTTATAAGGCTAGTCACTTCAAGCATGTCTACCCTGTGAGGCAACATGAAGAACTAGGTACAAACAGGCCTTGGAGTCAAAGTACTGTACTTGGGTAAAACACTTGCAAAGTTTCCTGTTTTGTAGCTGTGCAACCTATAGCAAGAGATTTAAATTTATAGATAGTTCCTCACAGGGTATCTGAAATGTTAAGTGAACTTAATTGTATAAAGCAGTTCAGTTGCAATAACATGAAACTATCATATAATTTATATTATGAGTTATAATTATTATTTTATTCATTTTACAGATGAGGAGACAGTTTTGTAGAGGATAGTTAAATATTAAGACATATGAACTCAGGCATTTGACTCCTGAGTCTAGTGTTTTACTTTTATTGAAGATTTTGTGCTACAAAATGCTACAGGTATATTGGCTAGGCTGATAAACAGAAAGTTGAATAGATTGTGTTCTCCATGCCTTCTAGACAAAAGGGTCAAGATAAGTGAAGATCAGCTGCACAAAGTAGTTATGAGTTCTTTTGACACTGAGCCAAGAAAGATTCTAACTCTAGAGAAAATGTACCCATTAATTTGTGTTTTCATTCATTGTTCAGCAAAAATCTTTGGATTGGCTGCTGAGTTCGAGCTTTTTTGCTGGATTCTGGAATAAAGTAGTTAGCAAGAGAGTCATTGTTCTTAACATTTATGGAATTATGATCAAATAAAAAGAAACACATTTCATTTTATAAAGAGAAATATGTGGCTATAAGAGGAAGATTGTGCCTCAGATTAAGTTTTATATCTAAGTACAGTACTTATTAGAGTTATGGCTAGAACTGCTACTCTGGTACTTATAAGTTACATGACTCACTTGTGATTTCTGTTTCTGCAGCCCTTCATGTGGTCTCAGCATATAGTAGAAGTACACTATATATGTTCAAAAGAAAAATTAAAAAAAGATTAGTATGTAGGTAAGCCATTTCATTAAGAAGCTTTATGTACCGGAGAGAGCATGAGTGGAAGTTACTACTTTGTTATTCAGTCAGTTGACTGCCATTTCCATTTGCTTCTTAAATGGGAACACTTTACTGAGCCAGGCATGATTCCTATGTTAAAGATACTTTTCAGAAGCATGGCCTCTAAACATAAACATCTGTGTTGAACTGAAGAAGTAGAAATCCGTTCCAATCCTGGAGGGAAAATTTCTGGTGTTTAACTTACTTGTCTCCAAAATACTACAGAATACCACAGTGTATGGCACTTGATCTGTGATTAAAGTGGCATTTATAGGTAGTGTTGATCAGATGAAATTTTTGCCTTATGTTCTGACTTTCAAATGTAGAGTACAAATAAGATGTGACTCTATAATTGTCCTGTGTGAATGAATCCTTGAGCCAGGAAAACTTGAGCTTACATAGAAGTTTCATTATAACCAGCTATATGATGTTGGAGAATTCAATTAACTTCTCTATGCTCATTGACTTACTCTGCAAAATGGGAATAATCTTATAATATAGATTATCATGAAGAAAGAATGAAAATATATGTGAAGCACTTAGCTTGATATTTTATTGAGAAATTAATGGTTTATGAAAAAAATTCATTGTCAGATATAGAATTCTGAAGAGTCAGGGTTGGCACCACAACTAGAATTTACTTTGTGCCGACATGTGTATTAGGAACTGGTAAAACAGAAAAAAATAGTATATAAAGCAGTGATTAAGTTTAGTTTTGGAGTTAGTGCTCAGCTTGAAACTCTATTTACTATACTAGCAAACTTTATAACTCTGGGTAAGTTTAACTTTGCTAAACTGTTCATCTCTAAAATTGTACAATAATGTTCGCTTCAGAGGTTCGTGTGAAGTGGTGTTAAATGAAGTGATCCATATAACCCACTTAGCTAAGTTTCTGTCAGTCAGTGTGTACTCCAAAGTGCTAGCTTTTATTCTGGGGCAGTTTCACATTCTTCAGCATTTTAATCACCCCTGTGGTTGTTCAATTTATAAATATGCATAAAGAAGCTCAGTGATTTGTCTGGCTGGCCAATAGTGATAGTTGTCTTCACCATAATTCCATTGACTCTAAATTTCTTATAATTTATTTCCTGTCTAATTCTTCTCAACTCCTACTCCATGGGCAAAACAGTGCTAAAATTGATACTGCTGCTAGAATTTTATACTTGCACAAACTTATACTCAAAATTTACCCCGGTTAAAATTAAACTCATGGAAATCCCTCAGCAAGGTTGCAAATACACAAAAAATATGACAAACTGATAGACCACAATACCAGAAGAAATCTCTAGAATAATTCAGAGGATATGTCAAGATTAAATATTTAAAGAGAATTTTAAAAAGAAAATGAAAGATAGCTTTCTACAAATATAAAACATAGAGAAGTGTCAGGAGAAGGACATGAAAGCACTCTTTTCATTGTCTTAGTTTAGAGAGAATTCACAATCACTTCATGGGAAATAAATACAATCTATTGTTCTCTCATTAATGTCAGTTCTTTTCACTAGTTACATAAATCTGTTACTACTGAAAACTTTAAAGTCACTTTAACGTTTATGTTTATCAACTGAGGTTTTTAAAAAATATTTGTGTTTATCAAGTGAGGTAGAAGTATTTCCTTGAACAAGAAACAAATTAATGTATGATGTTCATTGGTTAGATACTTAACAAAGTAGATCCACAGACTGTAGGGCAATGAACAGATATTTAGCATCATATTCAGAGTCATTATAGCCTTGAATGTAGGGTGTTTATGCATCTCATGTTTTTTGCACAAATGAAAAATATGCAATAATGGCTTTAATTAGTCAATCTAGGTGATGGTAATTCTTTCTCTATTTGGTCTGGATAATCCCTTCTACTCTTTGTATTTAACCCTGGCTAAAAGGCACTGGTCCACAGGGACAAGTTCCAACAAAACTGATGGAATCGTCCAGCTTCTTTGTCTATCACTGACCATCCTGATTCTGACTCAGTTCCTGTTTAATTCCTTCCACAGGAATGAGTATCTCTTACCATTTACATTGTGTCTGAGGAGATGCATTAAGGCAGTAACTCCACTTCTCAAATTCTTGGAGAAATATTCAGATGTGTGGATATGGTAAGTAGAAGGATAATTGCAAAAGCATTATTTGAATGTCATCCTCAAGAATTTTGGCTTGGATTGCAGACTCTCCCTGCCTTTAGTGTTCTTTTGCAGGGTGTCCAGTCCTAACTGGTGCTCCTGGGCCAGCAGATTTCCTTGTGTGCAGACAAATAACACCAACATAGCCTGTAAGCAGGCAGACTTTTAAATAGTGTTTTTTCTTGGGAATTTCATAATTACTGTTTTCCACCCTATTCCTTACTAACATAATACAAATTTCATATATCTGGGTACACATAATTATTATTAGCTTATTCTTACATTGTTTTTTTCTCTTAAAAATAATTCATTTTAAATTTCACTGACAAATAATAATTGTGCATAATTATGAGGTATGATTTGATGTTTTCATCTCCATTATATTTTAGAAAGATTTAATCAAGCTAGTTAAAATGTATGTCACTCCATTAACTTTTAAGTTTCTTGTGGTAAGACTGAGTAAATGTTATAGAAACAGAAGGAAGAAAAGTGGTGACTAGGGGCTGGGAGAGAGAAAGGCATGAGGGAAGGGAAAATGTTGATCAAGGCATGAAAGTTTTAGTTATTAAACTAGGGGAATAAGTTTCAGTGTTTTATTGCATTTCATAAGTCTTAGTAATATGTATTGCAAAATTGCTGAAATACTAGATTTTCAAAAACATTCTTACATGGCTCTTTAATTCACTGTTTTTTAAACAGTTGAAACTATTCAACTGTCCATGTGCGATGGATTACTTATAAAATCCTATTTATATATATCGAACACTATATGCAAGCACACAAATTCATTTAATCTTCAAAACAACACTATCATATATGTACTTACCTCCATCGTACAGATGAAAAAAACTGCAGAGCAGAAAAGTTAATTAATGTGTTAAAGATTGCCTGACACACTCTGAAGTGAAACATCCTAAGTATAACTTGTGCATTAAATATAAACAATCACTGATGACATTGACGCTGCTTAGCCTCCAAAGGGTACAATATTCAGCAACATTGTCAGATACATTTGTCTGTGCCATTTCTATTTCCCTTTTTCTTGAATTAATTTCACTGTAGAAGTAACAGTATAGTAACATAGTATAGTTATAGTATAGAGTAGAGTAGAATAGAGTAGAATAGTACACCATTGTATATGAAAAAACTCCACATTTTCCTTAGCCATTCATCTGTTGATGAGCATGTAGGCCATTTTCAAGATTAAATTATTACGCCTTTTACTGCTATAAATATGAGTATGCAAATATCATTGTAAAAGGATGTTCTTAACTTTTTTGGGAAAATACCTAGAAGGGTAACAGCTGGGCTGAATGGAATTTCTAGTTTTCATTTTTTGAGAAGTTTTAGATTTCCACAATGATTGAACTCGTTTACATTCCCATTGACAACATAAAAGGGTCTCTTTTCCTCACAGTCTCAAAAAGTAAGTTTTAGAAAAGAAATAAATCAGTTTATCTAAAAAGAAACACAATATTGTGCCATTCTATATGAACATGTGTATCAAACATTTGTAAATCAGAGTAACAGCTGTCTTGAGGACAGCACATGGAAAATGGAGACACTACTGTTTTAAGTTTTTAACCATATATCTTCAAATATATTCATGGGTTATTTTTGTATAGACATTGAAGAAATAAGTCTTTTTATAACAAGTTTGAGTCTCCCCCACTATACTCCCCATTTTATTTGCTTTTATATGAGCTTGCAAAAGAGGGCTATTCTCTGATCGTTTTTATCTACTCAGAAGATTTTATTATTCTATAGTCTTCCTTGTAGATTCTACTCTTTGTTACTTACTCAGGAATAAGAATTTTGAGATCCTCAGACTGCTCGATTATTCCAGTGATTGAGTGAAAGAAACTATCAACTCCTGAGCCAGAACTTAATGGGTGAACAATGTAGTCGCAAAGGACTGGCATGCTGATGCTCGCAGTACTCCAAGAGAGACAGAGGAAGACAAGTAGAATATAGTTGTAATACCTTGGTCTTGCTTGGATTTTCTTTTTCTGAAGTTAACTTTGGAGGCTCTGGGCTTCGTTTAGGAGATGCTTTACAGATATAGCTATCTTTATCTTTAGGTAATTTCCTCACTTCTCGTTATGTGTTCAACCAGAGGTAAGATGACTGCTCCTCAAAGAAATCTAGGAATCAAATTAAATGGAAACTTTAGATGATACTACAAGGAACCTTGTAATCTCAGGATTTAGAATCATGGAGTTCTCTGTGTTAGTCATTAAACATGTGGAGTCATAAAATACGGTACCGTATATTGTGAATTTTTGGAAAAAGCAATGCCATAGAAACTCTATTGTTAATTTGGGTAGTGAACCTTATACTAATCATTTAATTCACTACACAATTACTCTAAAAGCTCCCAAGCAATCAAGCCCAATAGAGGAAAGAGTTTATTCACATATTTTCCTAAAATATGCAGATCTTATTCTTAGGAAATAATTTTTTTTAAAAAATGAATATACATCCCATATTCCAATAAAGATATTCTTAGTACTTTTCAGACAAGTAATTTGAGAATGATCACATATAAAACATCTTCACATTTGTTTGTATGGTTGTTAAAATAACCAAAAGTATTTAATATCAGGGCCCCCACAAAATTTGCTTTACTAGTTACAGTCATTGAACTTATTGTGAGATTTGATCCAACATCCAAGTCTCTAAGTGGACATGTTAACATGATCTGGATGCAATAAGGTGCTTAGAAACCGCAGTGATTTGTGTTGTTAAAACTGATTTTTAAAAGTAGTAACAGCTCTTGAACTTAAATTCCATTCAGGGAAAAGCTTGATTAGAAAGAAAGCATTTGCAGTTTGAAAATCAACTTATTATTTGTGCTCTAAGGATGATGAAAAGAGGCATTCAACATAACCAACCAACAATATTTCAAACTAAATGAAATGCAGTGAGAGTGTAACAATAGTTATGCAATGTATCATGTTCCTGGAAATGTAAAAACAATGAACATTCATTGTTCTTACCAATTGTAACTATTTGGTCATCTCCTCTTTGTCCTTATTGTTCCTATCATCTATACAGGATCACTTTCAAAGGCAATCATGGGAATAAAAATGGTTCCATTCAACCCAGCTGTTACCCTTCCAGGTATTTTCCCAAAAAAGTTAAGAATATCCTATTACAATGATACTTGCATATTCATATTTATAGCAGTACAATGCATATTTTAATTTTGTAGTCCCCACTAGCAGATATCTTGTTTTAGCTCTGATTCAAGTATAAGGTGAGTCAAATAATTTGCTTTTTGTACACAGTTTATGTTGTAGATTTCTTAGTATAATGTGAAAATCCTTTAAATGCCTAGCTTCATTCTTCATCATGCTGTGGTATTTTTCAGTCCAGAAATAATATTGCAAACATTTATTGAGTACTTACTATATGCCTATTATTGCCATTTATAGAAAAAACATTTATATGTGCACACTTCAAAACAATACTTTTGAAGATATATAGAGTATGAATGAGTCATTAATCTGAAAACTGTCATACGTTCATCCCGTTTCTATTTTGTTCTTTTCTCTTTAGGTTCTAGAGATTAAACCCAGGGCTTCTCACAAGCTAGGCTATGGATTTTTGGCTGTCTATTTTTTTGGTTAGATAGAGTACATAATCTCTTAAATTCACTCAATGTTTTCCACCATTGCATATCAAACTCCAATTTGGTGACTTACTCAAAAGCAAATATTTGCCAAGTTAATGGTCTATTTGAGAAAGAGATATAAATGTATAATAAATGATAAAGGAATAAGAAAGAGAGGTAGTGCTGAAAATAGAGATTGAGGACCATAAATATTCTTCTTCTTTAATAAATTATGGCTACATGGTAGATTTGTTTTTTTAATTTCAAATTGATAATAATAATTATGGTGCTGCTGATAATAATTTAGATTTTATAATAATACCTGAGCCATAATATGTGACTTTTATATTTTTTAGGCTATTTCAAATCCATGTTTCATCTTGTAATCAATATATATTAATCATTTTTTTGTTATTATAACAAAATACCAAAGAAAAGATACTTTATAATGAAGATAAGTTTTTTTTTTTTTGGTTTGAGACAGGGTCTCACTATGTAGTTCAGGCTGGCCTTGAACTCGCTTTGTAGCCCAGGCTGGTCTTGAACTCATAATGATTCTCCTGCCTCAGCCTCCTAAGTGCTGGGATTATAGGCATGTGCCACCATGCCCAGCAGATAACTTTATTTACCTCACAGTTTTGGAGGCAAAAAGTCCAAACAGCATGGCAGTGGCTCTGGCAAGGGCCCCTCTGACTGAATCACCTCGTGACAGATAACGTCATGGGCGCACAAGAGAGACGGAGATCACACTACCAGACAGGAAGCCAGATCAAGATCCAGAGTTTGAGCTCAGACTTTTATAACAACTTGCTCTCATGAGAGCTAAATCAGGAACTGCTTTACTCTGTCTGAGGTCAACACACCTAATGACCTACAGACCTGTCTCTAGGCCATACCATCTCTTAGCGACTGTACCACTTCTTAACATCACCATGATGTACTATATATTCTTAAACAGCTAAAGTTGGTATTGCTCTTATTTAGCAAGTGAGCAAATTGAAGTAAAAAGTAGTTTAACAACTAATACAATTCTTTCAAGCAGCCATGTTATCAGTACACTCTATGGTGAACAGACAAATTCTTGGCAGCAATGTATTGTAACATCAAGCTCCATGCTTTTAGAATACAGTTGGCAAGATTAGGGGAAGAACACAAACCCAAGGCCGACCAGTTCCTAAATTGGCTGAATGCAAAAGATAGTCTGAGCCTTATAGAGTTTATCTCTATAGAGAAAATGGCAGAGTCATAAAGAACCAAAGTTACAAGGGAGCAGAAGCCATGGGTAGTAGACATTCCAAGTTCTGCTGTTCCTGAGGCCAGGATGTGCAGATTTTCCCATTTTACTCTTATTGCCTGCAGAAGCCCAAATGAATCACTGGTTTCTTATAATCCAGAGATTAAAAGAAGAATGTTCAACCATGGTGAAGAGGTCTGATGACCAGTTTAGAGGCTTTTGTCAGACCCTGGCTAACCCAAGGCCCAGCAGAACTGGGCCCATTGATAGAAGTCCTAATTATGAGATTCTGGCAAGGGAAAAATTGATGGCCTTCAATTGCTACCTTTTTAAAAAATTTTTCATTTTTCAGACTAGAATGTAGTCTGGATCTGTGACACTGCGCCTGAGTGTACAAGTAAGACCATGTCACCAGTCAGAGGGTCAGTGAGTCTCTGTGAAGGGGTTCTCCTCTGTCTTCCAGACCAAAACACAGTGGCTTCTGAATCTGGGGCAAGATGGAGACAGCTACTGAGATCTATATGGGTCCAACAATATTTTTCCAATCTCACCTCCCCTTATCTTCTCGCCCTAACTCAATATATTTTCTAAGCCATTTTTCCATTTCTAAATATTTCCTTTGGACACTTTACTCTCTCTTCATTATTAATATCTATTCATTCTTCAGATTTTGGGTTAAATGTCCTTGACTTTAGATGTGTTCCTTGACTGATAATTCTACAATACATTACAGTTTACTGAATCTCAGAATACTTTGTGGTTTGCCCTCAGTGCCCTTCACAAAATTTGTAATCATAGATATACTTGTAAGCTTATATGTTAAATGTATATTTTCTCCACTGGACCTTATATTCAGGCTATAAGTATTGTTTTAGTGACTTCTATGTCACTTTCAGCTGACCAGCTGTCACAGAATTAGCATTTAATAACATTTGATGAGTGAATACATACATAGAAATTGAAGAGTTGTAGGAATAGGAAGAATTGTGTTTATTATTATTAAACCTAGGGTTTGTTTTCCTTCAAAACAAGGTCATTATGGTCATCTAATTATATTTTCTTCATATTTTCCTACCATATTCCATGTCTTTGTGATTTTAGGCTATCTAAATGCCTTTCTAAAAAGATTATCATCAAGGAACTTTCTTTGCTTGGGTGAATTTTCTTGGTGTTCTGTGACTAACACATACATGCTTGTTAGTGATGGCCTTCAATTGGTACATTTTTAAAAAATTTTTCAAACAGCTTTGCAAAAGAAAGCTTCAGGACACACAATGTCATTTGTGAATGATCTTACTCTTTGTTAATGTATTTTGCCTTTGTTGATCTCAATTGGAAATCTGAGTGTCATGAGCAAGAATGACTCAGAAGCTTTTATTCTTTTATGTTGAAAATCTAATCCTGATAGCCTTGTTTATGCTGGTCCTATAAAGTCTAGCATGTCAAGAACAATTTTGTCTATTTTACCTACCAGATTCTATACCAAATTCACAGTTGGATCTAGCAGAAGGAAAGGCAGAGATGTCAAGGAAACAGATGTTGGCATTGCAAAAGCAGATGCTCCATGCTTCATTTTATATGCCAAAAAATTCTATTATTGAAATTCAACATCTGTCTTTTTAGAGGAATTACATACTGTCGACCAAGTTGAACGTATGCTCTAATATTCAATTACTGTCTTTCTTTTTTACTCAGAATGGTATCTATTTGAAAATCAATTCAAGATATGAGATACAAACTTTTTCCTTTATACTGATGTATGTATGCAAGTAGAGTCAGATATAAAAATTTTCTTGTATGAACTGCATCTCATTTTTTTTCTCCTGAGCACTCTTTTTTTCCTTGCAGGGCTTGACAATGATGGGAATGTTGGTGTAAGACTATCCTTAGAAGGAAGCATGAAGAGGCAATGTTGGTTTCTGAGGAACTGAAGTCTGAGCCCAGGAGTGCTGCTGGGGAGACTTTTGATCAGTAACTAATGAAGCCTTATGTAAGTCTATGCTTTGAAATCCTGCATCCTTGATAAGGTCAGAGATGCAGAGCTAGCTGCCTTAGGAGCCTAATTAAAGCCCTGATTCTCTGAAAGAAATTAAATATTGGCAGGAAGGAAGGCACCAGCAGCTGTCAGAAAGCCATTTCTTCAAGGACAACCACACCTTGATAGCACTTTCAAAGTGTTTCCCTCATCTGCTTTGTGAACTCGTAACAATCAATTGTTTCATTTCTGATTTGACAGCTGGCCCTGAAAAAGTTAGTGAATCTGTGCTGCTTTTCCTATGCAAGGAACTGTGTTCATGCAAAGACCTTCTCATCTATGGCAGCTCAAGTTGAAATGATTGGCCAATGAGGCAACCATGGCCCATCCATTAGGAGGCAACAAAAAGAGAGGCAGCATATGAATCAAAGAACTTGAGTTTTCACTGTGATGCCTTTCTAAATTAGACAATTAGAGTTTCAGGTGCAACTTTCACTTGGATTTTAAAACAGAGAGTTGGAGTATCTCTTTAACCCCTGAAAACCAGCTGGCAGGAAGGAACTTAGGGTACTCAACATGTGTTGATTTGTTTTAAGACATTCTGCAGGATGTATTATCTTGAAGGTTCTGTAATGCATCTCAACATGGGTTCTTGCAAGTCTACTATGATTCTCATCAAGACACTTCAAGAGGAAATTACTTTTTTTCCTGTGGTTTTTGTCATCCAGATGTGGAGGCTTGTAAGAAAGATTAATATTGGAAGATGATTATGAGATAAGAGAATTCATAAGAGAGCATTTTGAGGACAAAACAGAGAAATAAAAAATGTGTTAAGAAAGTCAGAGAAAAATACATATCTACTACAAGGAGTCATCAAAAATATACTTCACTATTTGCTGATGATTATATTTGAAAACTGGGAAGTACAAATTTTATAACTATGTCATGATTCTGAAGTAGTTGAAAGACAAGAACTTGATAATTACTACCATGTGCAGTCTTCTCTTTAAGAAGTAGTGGGGAGGTTTAATAACATCCACCAATGTTCAGAACACTCTCTGTTATACAATGGTGAGATGAACATTAAAAGTAACATACAAAGCAAATAAACAGTTATTACATAAGTATTTCTGTTAATACTTGATAGTAAAGCTATCCTTTTAATTTTTATATGCTGAGTTTTAGGATGCATTTGTTCTAGTGTATTGGTTTTATGTAGAAATGGTTATGAGCTCCCTTAAAAAGCTCACTGATTCTTTCATCTAACTTCAAATGGGAGCATTGGACTTAATCAAACCAGAGTGACAGTACCAGTGTGTTCTGAATTATCTAAAGAAGTAGAGCACAGATATCACAAGTCTGTACTGTTCTCTGCTCTCTCCAAAGGACAGTGACTCGGATAATTTGCTCTGATCCTCTTTGATGCCATGAGATTCTGGAGAAAGGAGTACTCAGATATTTCTGGAAAAACGAGACAAAATTTCACAGAGATGTTAATATTGTGGCTGAGGAGCAAAAATTTGCTGAGGATAGAAAGTAGAAACATGAACAAGTGTGCTGTGCCTGGGAACTTACAAATTCTGCTCCTAAATTTATTCACTGTTATTAATGATTTACTCAATAGCCAAACTGCTCCTTTTAAAGTATAAAATTCTGGCTACATCATCTCTTTGTTTGGTATACTCTGGATTTCACAATGGTGAATTCCTTATCTGTCCCGATTGTCTCTCTCCATGCCTACTACCCTTCAGACACACTTATTTCTTCCTCGAAGTTCTTTTACCCTTGTTCCACTCCTAGAAAGTTCTTCTTGGAGACTTCTGGAAAGATAGTGGAACAGTAAGCAACAGAGTAAACAGTTTCTCTGAGAGAAACAGTTGAGATGCTGGAATACAACATCATGCAGAGGACAAGAAGGAAAAGTGGGTCCTCTGGAACCCAGGAAGAATTAAAATATGAATTGAAGCCAACAGAGAGAACAAAAAGAAGAATTTGAACAGAGAAGAAGGTGGTGGCTGGCAGCGTGTTAGCCTGGAGCCAGCCTCACCCTGAGAGAAGAGCTCTTGAGCCTGGGGGAGCGGGTTGCAGTCCACCCCAGAGGTCTCTGCAGAGAGGCACAATGGTGGAAGAGAGTGGCAGAAGCAGAGATCTGCACTGGCTGGTGGTGAGTGCAGGTGACTCGATCCCCCCACTGGAGAGAGAGATTGGCTGGGAATCTGGGGCCTGGACTGCTGCCAGCTTCTTCCAGCAGCTCCAGGTTGTGGGCAGACCCGTGGAACTTGCTTGGACCCAGTTCTGCTCCCATGTGCATTCCAGAAAACATTCCCATAGGTTCCTAACCAGCTTAGATCCTCAGGCCTTGTCCAGTTTCTCTCCCATGCAAACTCCAAGGACCCTTGTGAGCCAGTACCCAGCTCAGTGCAGATGCACAGGCACCCACCATCAGATACCTGTAGCCAGCACTGGCCAGAAAAACCAAACAGTCTCCTTTCAGAGAAATTGTAAATAATGCTGGAAGTGCCTGGGACCACACTATTCACATGTATGGAAGAAATCAGGAATATGCCAAGATGAAGAAGGAAAAGGCAATCTCTGGCATCTAACCCAAGCAGCACAAGTCCAGGAGAGGTAAACACAGAAGAGATTGGGAGTCGCACACCTGAAAAATGTCTGAAATATTGTCAACTGAACTAAAGAAACAATATCATGAAGCTATAAGAGAAATTAGAACAGAAATTCTATCCCAGGTAAAAGAAGAAATGAAAAACATAATAAAAGAATTACTAAGCATCTCTAAAGAAGACACAGATAAAAAAATAGAGGAACATAGGGAAATGAGGGAAACCATGAATGAACAATACTAGAGAGATTTAGAATGCATGAAACAGATTCAAAGAGATATCAAGGAAATTAAAAACTCCACTGAAAGCTGGAAAAACCACCTGAAAGAAACTGAAGATAGACTTTGAAAGCTTAAAGGCAGGTTGCAGCTTGTGATCATGAAAGGAAAGATTTCTTAAAAATAACAAGGACTCAGGAGGAAACAATTCAATGGCTGTAAGACAATTCAAAGAAACATAAGTTAAGAATTAAAAATGTGAGTGAATAAGCAGGGGTCAAGGCAAATGACATCAAGACCCTATTTACAAAAATAATTTCTGAGAACTTCCCAAGCATAAAAAAAGGCAGTGACATTCAAAAAAGTGAGGCATATAGAACTCCAGCTAACCATAACCAAAACAAATCTACACCCAGACATA
>RJWT010021622.1:0-17515 GCA_004365215.1 Cuniculus paca | reverse complement strand
CATTATTAAATATTTTAATACAATGCTCTCAATAATTAATAAAGCAAAGAACTAAAAGAGTAAGGGTATAAAAGTTAAACACAATTAAAAGCTTGGCCAAAATTACATATGTAAAACTTTATACCTAGCATAAGATTGGATCATGGCACAGTCTCATTAATAAAAGTAAGGGCTCCATTTTTATTTATTGATCAATATCAATTATGTGATAGTAAACTATTGTATCAACTTCAGTAAGAAACACCCAAATAATCAGATCAGCATAGCTCTGGGTGTGGCTGAAGGGACTTACTAAAGACAGAAAATCCACCATGAATGTGAGTGTTACCAACCAATAGGCTTGCATCCTGAATGGAATAAAAAGGGAATGAAGTGGGACATCTCGCTACTGTTTCTTCAGAGTAGTTCCAGTCTTCATCTTCAGCTGGCTTTCAGTGCAGACTCCATGGGATACTCCAGTGAGCTCCAGGTCTTTGCTTTTGACTGCATTCTTTGCATCTTCTGTATGCACACGACCCTCTTGTGTGTACTCTTCCACATCTGACTCTGCAGGCAGCCTCTGTATGCCTATCTTGTAAATTCTTACATAGTCACATGTCTTACATTAAATCTGTTTCTCTAGTGAGCACTGGCTGACACGAACCATAACACAAGATTTTTAAAAAATTAATAACTTTACTTCTTTTTCTCTTTCAATATAACCAACCCCCAATCTGAGATACTCTCCCATGTTGTGGTTTGGCTTTACATTCAGATACAGAAAATCTTGTCATTTAAAAGTCTCATCTTAGGGAAGGGATTACAGCTTTCCAGCAAGCACAAAGTCCTGAGCTCTATGCCCAGTACCAAAAAACAAAAAACAGAAAATTAAAAAAAAAATAAAATAAAATAAACCCTCACTGTTTAGATTCCTTGCTTGGTGCAAGAATAAGTCTGTAATTTATTGTCTTCAATCAGTAATGAAAATACTCACTTGTATTTTCTAATGAAGCTCTATCCCCTCATTTGACTGCCATGTACTTCTTAAATTGTGTGAAAACAGTGCATCAGAGTGTATTGTATTTACTTAACTGCTCTTCAGTTGCCTTCTGGGTGGTTTACTTTTAAAATCTGAAGAAAAATAAATTTGGAGTGTATTTGCCTTTCTGGTGCCCCCTACTCTGCTGAGTAGCTGTCTATCTTCTCCTTCCCCACCCTCTTCTTTGAATAAATCATCTTCCTTTATTTTAAACTTGATTCCTTTAATTTTTCACTGTTGCTGAACTTTATGACCTTGTTAGCTACAAGTTTACACCCCAGATTTAACGTTTCCTTCCCTCACCAGGTACAAAGGAAGACTGTCGGACAAGGTCGATAACCAGCTCTGGAGTGTTAGCCACAGATTAGCTGTGACCAACCCTCTCGGCTGCCCCCACTATGGTGGGCTACAGGAAACTTTCAGGGAGTGCATATTTTGGAGACTGGGGAGAGGAGAGCAACTTCCACTTGGGCTCCAGTTGACTGCTGGGTTGTTTTGGGGCTGGAGCCAAAAGCTAATTATAAAGCGCCCCCTAGTGAACCTTGTTTTTCATGGAATTTTAATTAAACGTGAATTTGGAGAATGCTATGTGAAGATCTTCAGGGTAGATTTTAGATAGAATTTAGTCCACAAAGGGAATAATGCCCACGTGACCTTTTCAGCCCACGCAGGGAAATGTTTAGCCTGCTCTGCCTCGGTTTCCTTTCCCCCTTTTCATTGATCTCTTTTTAATTTTTTTTTCCACTTCATCCCTTCCTTTCCTGTTTTTTTTTTTTTTTTTTACTAAAAGATCAGAGACAGAAGAAGAAAATGAGAGACAGAAGTTTAGAAATTCTCCTTCAACCGAAGACAGATTGGGGCTAAACTTTTGCAGGCTCTCTGTCTATCTCTACGCTGAAAGTCCTAAACTCATTGCTCCGCTTTGGGGGTGGCTGGGCTCACATCCTAAACTGTGCAAATACAATTGGCCGATGAGGTGATAGCTGAGGCTATTCAGGGGAGTTGGTAGACTTTTTGGACTTGAATCCAGAAAAAGTGCAATGGTTTATCTCCTTTCTCTCACTTACTCACTCTCCCCCTCCTTAAGAGGGCCTCAGTTCTCTTCCTGTCATTGCTCTGGTTCTCCTCATTTATGAGTGTAAGAGACAGAAGAAACTGTTATGTGTACTGTTAATACACATGTCATATATACTGTCATATCGGGTTACTGGACAATGAGTACAGACTTTAATCATTTGTGAGACATAGAAATCTACAAAATAGGTTCTAAATAAACTTTGCTTGTCTTGCTGCTGAGAGAGGCTCTCTTGGCATTGAGGTTTCTGTCCCTGGAGGTGGTAGAGCTCCTTCACAGGCTATTTTCCAATGTAGCCTGTGATACTGTCTGCATAGAGATATTTAGGTCCACACAGAGATATTCAGGTCATTTAAGTGAGGCCCTGGCTGGACCCCTCCCCTTCCTCTCTCTCACTTTTCATTTGTTCACTCATCAACCCACTTTCCCTGACTATTTGGTTTGTAAGCAGCAGAGAGAGATTGGGAGCTATATAAAAAATAATGGGCCAAGGGACTCCTCTTCCTGCTCTGTTATAGACCTTCTCAATTAAGAGTCTTGAACCAAAATTAGAAAGCAAGCCCAGGGAATCCTATTCCCAACAGGGCAGCGGCCACTTTGCCCCACACCCCAGGAGTTGGTAGTGGTGGTTCCCACTCACCCTGCACCCCCGGGAATTGAACAGCTACACCTGCTCACTCCCCAACCCTGCAACCACCACTCCTCACAGGACCACTTGTTCACAAAAATAGATAAACATGGAAAGCTATCTGTTCCTTGGGGCAGTCTTGATATACCTCCAGTGATTTTTGTTAATCACTTATTCTCATATGTCTACTCGGATTATTGATATTTTATTGATATTCATTATAAATTCTGTCTATAAATATGCACTAGTTTCATTAAAGCTTACTAAGCTGTCTCAAACTGCACATATTAACATATACATTATTTAATGGCTGAGATAAAAAATGTCTCCCATAGCTCTCGTGTCTTCACAGGTAAAGTTTTCAGAGTGTTGATAAATCACAAAAGTTCTTCAAAAGTGGATCAATCTCTTGATGGGATCCTAATTTGCTGGCTTAATTTACTGGGGGTTAATGGAAGTTTACTAGGTGTGGTGTAGTTGAAGGAAGTGGGTCATGGGTCATAATTTTGGGGATTATATCTGGTCCCTATCCCCTTCTTTACTGGCTTTTGTTCTTGCTTCTTTCACCCTGCTATGAGAGAAGCAGCTACCCTCCTCCAGATCCTTCTGCAGTGATGCTTCTGCTTCTTCACAGGCACAATGCAATGGAGCCAGGTGACCATAACTGAAACCTCTGAAACTGTGAGCCGAAATGCTATAAACCTTTCCTTTTAAGTTGTTTTCCTCAGGTATTTCATCATTGCAGTGGAAATCTGATAAACACAATACTTTTTCTTTATTTGAAATATTAGATGAAAAAGTTGCTACAGTCCTCTCATTTGTAGATTCATCCTCTAAATTTAATTTTAAATTTACAGCCTGTATATGTCTCCATATTTTTCAATGCACATGTTTTTCTCTAAAAACAAGTAATAGGAAAAATATTCTTTTAAAATTCATGTTTTGATCTCTTCTTAATAATATTGCTTCAGTTTGGAATATTATGGCATCAGAGTATTCAATTTTATGTGTGTGCTGTGTGAGTCCGATGGGAGGAACTACTTGACACCAACAAACTAATGGAAAAATGGTTTATTTAGTTCATCACTTCAGAGTGGTTAGTCCATGATTGACTGGATCCAGGTGGAAACATAATGGTGAATGAAATTGAAGAGGAAAGTTACTCAATTTAGGGCATCTGGAAAGCAGAAAACAGGAAATGAGCCAGAGAGGAAAGAGACAAAAACCACATAAAGTTCCCAAGGTCATGCCCCCGTGACTACTTTCTTCAGCTATCCCCCACTGCTTAATCGACCATTCAACTATAGACTCTTCAATAGATTAAAAATATCAATTACCTTAATGCCCTCACAAGCTAATCACCTCCCCCACAGTCTCTTAATCCAATCACATTGACAATCAAGATTAATTAGCCCATACACAATAGACAAGTATCAAAATTAGCAACTTTCTTTGACTATTAAGAGTTGAATGTTTTCATTTTGTCCTTCATACTTATTGTGTGAATGACCATTCTATATGCTCACTTCATTTTCTTTTGTTGTTTATTATTTATTATATCTTTAATGACTTTATACTTCAAAGATACTATAATTTTTTCATTCATGTTGAAAATGTTTGCTATTTGCCATATGTTTGTCTTCTGTGTATCTATTTAATGTTCAGTATTTCATTTTGTGTAGTTAACTATGTAAGTAGTTTTATTTACCATTTCTGATTTTGGTATTCAATTTAAAAGAGTTTCCCAAATTCTTTAGAATGCAAATATATAATTATATTTATACTTATAGTAATTACTAGGTTTGCTTGTGTAATTAGTTGTGCAGTAGAAGAAAGTGTTTTGTCTCATTTATGCTTTTATTTTATCAAAAGTGGAGCTTTTGGAAGGTGACAGGATTATGAGAGTGATATAGCTGACTTGCTGATAGGAGGTAGGGACTGGTCAGAAGAGTTGAGTCACTGTTAGAGTAACTGGAGGGTTCATCTCCTTCCCAACTGCTCCCTTGACACACTCTGCTTCCTGTCTACCATGACATGAACAGCTCTTCTCTGCTATGCCTCTCTGACGTGTCACCTTGCCTTGGGGCAAGTGGACTATGGACTAAAATGTGAGCCAAGATAAACTTCTTTTCTATGTTGAGGTTGTCAAATATTGTGTCCCAGGAATTAGGGAATTAATTTAGAGAAGGAATGCCCTGTATTCCGTCATGATGGGGTTTGAATAAAAAAACTCATGGGTTCTCCTATAGTTTAGAGTAATCAGTTAAAATATCTCTGTTTTCAACCAGATATCTGTTGGCGCTTGGAAGGAGATGGGAGATGATATTAATATGGTTGAAGAAAGCCTGATTTTTTCAAATAAGGGTGCTGGTAGGGGAAAAAAAGGACTATGCATATATTTCCTGATTTCCTTAGCATTTGCTCACAGAGTAGGGAAGGACATTAGGTAAACTGAGGGCAAGAAGAAGGGTGTCACTTAATGTGTTACAATGCCTGCCTCTATGCACTAAGTAACCCAGTGTGGACAAGCCCAGTGAGTCAGGCACTGGACTTTAGGTGTCTAGCTAGATTCAGTGCCCTAGAGTCAGGAACCGGTTTAAAGAGCCAGTAAGCCTGCATCAGAGTAGCATGAAGTGGGGCCTTAGTAGACGCTGGAGTTGGGTGATCACTAAACAGAGGACACACCCCACCTCAATGTCTAAAGTTAGCAGAGCTTAGATACAACCATTTAACTAATACAAACAGACAGGCTGGTAATGGGCTAAGAGAAACATGTTACCAATTCCAGGCCCAGAAACAACCAGAAAGACAATAAACTTCACTCGGGAGATGCATCAGAAACACCATGTGCATTTCACAGCAGCCCCAGGCTAAATTGGTGCTCCCACTTCCCCAAGAGAGAAGCAAGCACATTCCTTTCCTCTCATACACTTTAGCATAAGGACAGAAAGGGGAAGGAGAGAGATCTAGGTGATGCTGCAAAAATTTTTACCCAAAGGAAAGACAATGATAACCTCATAGAGCATGTTTTATTACATGTTCAGATTAAATTTTAATCTTGTTACTGTAGCTTGTCAACTTTACCATTTACCAGCATGTTGGTATTTAGCCAATATATCAGAACAAGATCATGACAGTAGTAAAGGAGAATGAACATTGCCTATAAATCTTGGAAATTGAAGTAGGTAACATTTCTTTTTGAGGTAGGATGACAATTTTGTTTTTATATGGTCTGACTGCATTAAGGTACATTAATGAAATCATATATTTAGGACTAAAAGTAGGAGTGGAAAAATGTTTCCTTGACTTCATGTAACCTTCCTGAAACTGTTTACCTTCTGGCCAAAGTATACACTCATGACATAAGGGAGGCCTAATGGATTCTCTTCTAGGGATTTAAACCTTAAGCAGAGTAACACAAAGGAAGAACTAATGACTATTCATCGCAGCTTCAGTATTAAATGATGATCTCATAGATGAAACTGATGTGCTCCCTGAACTAAGGAACATTCAACTTCTGTGGATACATGGGTTAAGCAATTTGTGGAACCCTCTTAAAGGACAGAAAAATGAAAATTAACTAATAAAACTTATTTATAAATTCTTGGAAAAACTTTAAACTTAAATTTCAAATCTACCTCCTGCTGTTATCTAATTCTTTATTATGCCTTCCCATTAATTATCTGAATTGAATTATAAACTTTCAGAAAACTTAAATTTCTACTTGTCAGAATCAATTTCAGTTGCCATAACCAAAAAATAGTTAGTTGATAAAAGTAGCCATTTTTCATCCTTTAAAAAATAGTCCTATAAAAAAAAAAGTCCTATAAGGTTAACTTATTATTATAACCAACTTTAAACACCTAGGCCCTTTTTTATTTTTATATTTCATGGAAAAAATAAAATAAAATTTATAACAAAATAATATGAGTGTAACAATAGTTAATACAGTGCATATTGTTATCTTTAAAGTAATTATTCAGAGTACCAGATATGGGCATAAAAAATTCTCCAGATGATACCAGCACAAACCTTTCTTTTCATTGAACTAAGAGACACTAATAGTATAGTTAACTTGCATTTTTTCCTTTTCCCTTCCTTACTTTCCCTTTTCCCCCATCCTAGTCCTTTTTCTTTTTGAACAATTTCTTGTTATTGTACGTTTGCAACCTTAGTTATGCTTTCATTTGCTCAAACCAGGGAGACAATGTGATGATTACACATGTGAGTCTGATTTATTTCACTTAAGAGTATCATCTCAAGTTGCATCCATTTACCTATAAAAATCTCAAGTTTACCCTTCTTTATCAATGAGTAGTACTCCATTATATAGAAAGACCACATCTCTTTTTTAATATATTTCTCAGTTGATGGGCATTTGGGTTATTTCCAAGATTTAGTTACTGCAAATTGTGCTACTATAAACATGGGTGCATATACCACTGTGTTATGATGTTTTTAGTTCCTCCAGGAAGATACCCAGGAGGGGAATAGTTGGGTCAAATGGAACCTCTAATCGTAGCTTTTTGAGGAATTTCCAACTGATTTTCACAGTGGTTGTACCAGTCTGTATTGATTTGGAATTTATGACTATCTTCCAGTGTTCCTAATTTCACTTTAGAATATTCATTGAAAATGGAGCTTGTATATACCCAAGGTCCTAAAGACACATAACTTTGAAATCTGATTGCTTTACAAATAGCACTTTTGCATTTATTAGTTTTGTATTTTGGGGGTTAGAGGGTTGTTCTTGCTCACACTTTGACTGAAATTTGAAATCAAAACTATTTTTGGTGATAACGAAGTCCTAAATTCAGTATACTTTTATAATCTCCAAAATATAAGCTGCAAGAATAACTTCAAATTTGTATTGTGCAAAAACATTTTATTTTGATTGCTTGTAAAATGTAAAAAGCATCAAATTTAAAGAGGATTTTATAGTCACAGAGGACAAACTAGATAAACGTATCTAAAAAGGTCTCACACTGAAATCTAGCACCTTTAACTATATAGATTGTGTCTTAGTTACTTTTCTCTCCTTGCTGGAACAAAATACCCAACACTCAAAATTAAGGAAAGAACAGTTTATTTAGCTCACAGTTTGTGGAGGTTTCGGTCCATAATCAGCTGACTCCAAGGCAGGGTGGCATGGTGAGGGGCAACAGTTCACTGCAGCAAAAGACAACAAAAAACACAAGAGCGAAAAATTGGGAGAGCAAGTCTCTTTTCCTCCCTTATATTGTAAGGAGGCATCCTGTGCTAGAGCACGTGTAGCAATCAGACCATCTCAGTGCCTTCCTCTTGCACAGGCTCAGGTTTTTTACAAAGTGAGGACCCTGGCCCCCTGCTGAGTCAGTTAAAGTTCTAAACTTCTCAAGTTGACATGAAGAATCAACCATTACAACATCCTGGATTGCAAACAGCCACCTCAGCACATGTCTTCTACACCCCAGCGCATATCCTTTACACTTCTAAACTTCTCAAGTTGACACAATGTGTCAACCATTACAGATTGCTATTCCATAAAGAGTTAATAGAATGTATAAAAAGACGTTGGGCTTTGGAATAATGTGGATCTGAGTTTAAATGTAGGTCTGACACTTACAATGCTTCATAGATTCCTTGATGCACATTTTTCTTCTTCACATTACAAACCCTGGACAAAGAAACATGCAGCAATGTTATTGGTCAGCCAGGATGGAGTTGTCATTACCTGTACATCGGCTAGCAACAAAATTTTCAGAGTTAAAATTTGTAGGATTGATGTTAACAGTTTAGAAAGCAAACTTGAGTACAATGGTAGAACACATATTCTTCAGAACAAATGGTTGTGAGGGAGAGGTGGGATTGAAGGTGATTTAGTTTGTTTCACAATCATCTTACAGAAGGAGGGAAAAAGTTCACATCTACATGTTCACAAAACTAGCTTTACATTTTAGCATAAAAAGCCCTATTTTATTTTATGGATTCTTGAAGAAATGATGTCTGTTGACTCTCTGGTGTTACAGAATGTTTCAGAGGTAGAGAGGATCATGAACTCTGTGAAAACATTAAAAAGTTGCTTTAGAAGGCTGACTCTGATGGTATATAATACCAAGACAGAAGAAAATACTATGTCACAATGCAACTATCTGCATTGTTTTTAATGGTAGATAAGATGATGGTGCATCTACAATTAATATGTCTTAGATTAGATAAAAACAGTAACTTTTTTAACTTGATCAAATATTTTTATCCTATAGTTGATTTGTCTTATTCATAGTATTTATATGAAAACTAAGTCTTTTATTTTAAAAAGCACCAGTCCTATAAAATACTATTGATGCATTATTATCACTGTTATTTATTAAAATACCATATTTCCCATTGATGCCACAGAAATAAAAATATATTATTCATATTTTCACTCTTCTATGTACATGTTGCTTATATCCCTAATATATTTCCTTGTATTAAAAGCCATCTCATAAAATATCTAAAATGGTGTCAAAGTATTCTGCCTCCTGATACATTTCCTTTATTTAATTCCATTCCCTTGAGAGTAGCAGGATCCATGACCTTATATCCATGGCAACTTTTAGGGGATGTTAGATCTATGATTGCAGTACACATGTTTAGAACCTCTCTGCTACTAGTAGACTCTGTTTTGTTTTACTCCTTTGCTGATTTTGATGAAATAAACTGAAATACATAGAAGCTATAGAATCTCATGAGATGCAAGGACTTACTGGTGTGTGCCTCATGACCAACAGGATCTGAAGCCCTCAAAAGAACATCTTCCATGGAGCTGAACACTATCAATGAGCATGTGAGCTTGGAAGTGGATCCTTCTCCAGCTGAGCTTCATGTGAGATCACAGTCTGAGAACTTGACTGCAGCTTGTAAGACTCTAAAGCATAGGGCCAAGCTAATTTGTGCCTTGATTTCTAATCTCAGAAACCATAACATAATAAACATTTACTGTTTTAAATCACTATGGTTTTTTGTAACTTGTTGCACAGCAATAGATAGTTGACATCATAACACTATATTTACTGTAGTAAATAGAATTGCTGTTAGGGCCCATGAGTACCTTGAGCGCTTCTTTTACCCAGAAACCAGGAATTTCCACTCCTAAAGAATTGCCCAATGATGTAGCACATACGACAGAGAAGACATTTAAAGTGAATTTTCTTTAAAATTGCAGTTTACATACAATTGTTTAAACTTTCTAGCTGAAGTATTATCCCTTCCATATTTTTGAAAAATGACAGCACTATTGAAAATATGTACAAGTAGTCACTTTTTTGGTGATGAACAGTCAGTTTAGTGGCAAGTTTTTAAAAATATTAATTACTATTTTTAATCTGTTCTTCAAATATACTATTTTTCTTTGAATTATTACATCTTTCACATATTTCATAAATAGTTTGATCATAAACCTTGTCATTTGTTATGAGACACATTTCAAGTTTGGCTTTATACCAAACATTGTCCTTTCCTGAGACATAGATTTCAGCTTTATGTAATAAATTTAGCCAGAATTCAGTGGTCAGTGAGAAGCAGTGGTGCCACAGGCCTCTCTCTAATCACAGCTACTGGACTAGGGTGGTGCTGGGGAGAAGCAGCTAAGGTGGGAGGATTGCTATCCATTTCCAGCCCAGCACAGCCAATTTAGTGAGACACTGCCTCAAAACAAGACAAAACAAAATTCTAGGACCACGGGTGATTCTAGAAAAATGTATTTATTATTGAAGGTAAATATATTATTGTCACAGAACAACAGCATAAAAGGTGGTAACTCAATACAACGTCACTAGAGATGAAAACTCTCTTGAAAAGTCAATTGCAGATTCCTTCTGAATAAATTAGCAAAACTGTAGAAAATATTAATGAATCGTGGAATCATCGAGAAAGAGTTGCTAATTACATTTTTGTTTTTCACTCGCTACTTTAGCAAGTAAGGAATACAAAGATAAACCCTATGAAGAACCCTATTTAAGAACCAATAAAAAGTAGCTTATTACTAGCACATAGAGATCTCTCCATGAACCTTTTATACTCTTCTATTTCTCCATAAATGAGTTTCTGGTAAACAACCTGGAAATGTCAGAATCATTTAAAGAAAAAAGATTAAATTATTGTTTCTGATTATTATAAGTGTTAGTAAAAGTCAGTAAAATTGAGATTTATATTACTACTATAGCATTTTTACCTACTAGCCATGAAAATTACAAAATTGAAATTCTGCATGTATCAAAGGATTCTGACTTGTCAAGATTTGTACTGTTTAAACATCACAAGAAATGGTTTGTGGTGTAAAGCAACTCCTATCACCCCTTGCTCTCAATTCCCCTGTGTAAGTACGAAATCTATGTTCTCATTGTGCCAGCTGGCAGAGAATATACAAATAGCTCAGGCAGTTGTTGATAAATTTCAAGTTAGAAACCAAAGCATGTTACCTTGGTAAGAAAGGGATGAAAGAGAGTTAATAGTGACAGATTTTTTAACCCAACAAATTCAGACCATTTTTTCATTTTCTTCTTTTTTAAATAGGCGTTTAGAGTTACAGATATAAGAAACAAATGTACAATTAGAAAAAATTGGGAAAATAGATCCAAGAACGATGATCAACACAGATTGCATCTTATAATCTTCTTGTATGCTTATTTTTTAAAAAGTTGGATGAAGTCACAGAAATAAATTCTATTATCTCATACCTAATTGCATGTAGAAAATTTTTAAATATTTCCGTCTTCATAGCCATTAATTTAACAGTGAATACAGGATACTCAACAAAAGTGTATCCTGTGGATGATTTCTATTCATTTTTCTTTTTCAATTTATAAATGGTTGTGACAATTTATATGAATTTTTGTATTGTATGTGAAAATGAATTTGCAGTTTGAGAAACAAAAATACCACTTTTATTTCCTTTAGTAAGATTCTTAGGTTAAATTAGCCTCCACATGTTTCTAAAGTAGGACAATGACCTATTATTATCAAACTATATATCTGGGAAAGATATTGAATCTCCGTTACTTCCAATCTCTTTATACTTTTAACCCAACAGATTCAGGTGAAAACATCTCTACTTTGAAAAGTTTTTGTGAAGTTTAAGATATCTTGTGTGCAGAACCCAACATCTAGAATCTGATTGGACTCTTCAGTTTTCTCTCTCTTCCCTCTACATAATTGATTCTTTTATTGTTATTATTATTTCATACTAGCTATATAAAATAACAGGTTTCAATTTTTGCACTTTGCTTTTAAGTGCTGTAATTTAGATCAATAGCACAGTGTTTGCTTAGGATGTACAAAGCCCTGGATTCAATACCCAGCACTGGAGGAATGAAAAGGGTTTCATTTGAGAATTGACAGATCACAAATAAATGTTTCACTACTTATTTGTTTGAAATTATTCATACAACAATGATACTCACCATATCATACATTTGTGGAAATTGTTTTTCAGTGTTAAACTTTTAATGTTTCTAAATGTAGATTGTTTTGTAACTTAAAATGATATAAAGTGTTCCTCAATTGAAAGTTTTAAATGGAATCTACTTTAATGTTCTAATGTTTTCAATTTTTGATAAATTTTTAATGAAGTTTAAATACATTAACACTGTTAAGGTGATATTTTAAATTTTTGTAAATGTTGTTTTGGTTAGTTTGTGTTTAGTAATTTTGTCCAGTATGCTAAATAAGTATCCCAAAAATGATTCTTTTGAATATTTGTTTTTGGTCATCTAATTTTTTTGTACCACATCACCTTCCTTTTCTTTTCATGCTTGTGTGTGTGTGTGTGTGTGTGTGTGTGTGTGTGTGTGTGACACAGTTTTGTTAAATTACCCAGGCTGTCCTAAAACTTGAGTTGCTTCTGCCTCAGTCTCCTGAGTAGCTAGGATTACAGGTGTGAACCACCACATCAAGCTTGTAATTTCCTTTTTCATGACATTGTAAAATGGCTAGCCTTGCCTCACCAACATGAGAACAATGTTTAGTTGCTTTTATCATAGGTTTTGTACAGTGCTGATTAATCTTACAGTGAAAGCTACATATAAAACCAGGTTATCTTTATGAAGATTTACCTAAACTTACAACAATGATGACCCGATGGTCATTTCGGAATTGTTTGTGATTAGGGAGTCTTTCCCAGAGATTATGATGACAGTTTTTACACTACCAAATTCTAAGCCTAAAACAGAGCTGGTCTTTTATAACCATAAACTGATAGTTACTGAGGACTTCCTATGTGCAGGTCAGGTGTGACTCTAAGATTTTTCACATGTACTATCATTTTTTTCTCAAAACAATCTTTAAATAATCTCTCGCTATTGTTTGTGTCTTCCAGTGTCATGTGTTGGAACCAATGCAGTGATGTTAAGAGGTAGAAACTCTTAAGAGTTGATTAGGTCATGAGAGCTATGCTCTCATGAATGGATCACATTGGCATGGGTTCAGTATCATGAACGAGGGTTATAAAAGCAGGTTTGGCCTTTTCTTGGCCCTTTCTCATGCTATGTTGTAGCAAGGTCTTTATTAGACTGATAAATAACTTTAGACTTGCCAGTCTCCAGAACTATAAGTCCAATAAATTTCTATTAATTGTGATTACCAGTCTGTAACATATGGTTACATAGCAGAAATAAATAGACTAAGTCATTCCCTAATCATCTACAAGGAAGCTGAGAAATCCAGAGAGCAGCATGAACAAAATCAAAAGGAAACTAGAATGATACTTCAGAAAATCGACAATATGAATAAAAAGAAATCATAAACAGGAATGAAATAAAAATTATAGAGCTGAAAAAACGTTACACATAGCTTAACAATGGAGATGAATTCTGAAAAAAAGTATCATTAAGTTATTTCATCTTCCTGTAGATATATAGAACATGCTAACACAAACTAAGATGGCTACAATGCCACTAGGTTGTATAAGCTTAAGAAACTACCATTGTATATGCTGCCCATTGATGACCAAATTGCCATTATACAATCCATGACTGTACAATAATTAGAACATCCCACAAGAAAACTCATGCACAGAGCCAAAGTCACACAAGTAGAAATAGACAGAATATAAAGCAAAACAGTCTATGGCCCAACCATTCTGTGACCCTGACTCTAGGTAAGACCTGGCTGTCAGCTTACCTTTGTTGCCATTTCCTGAACCTCTAGCCACAAGGCAGTTATCTTCCATTGTCAAAGAATCCTCCTAGCAGGGCCCTGGGACTGGAGATGATATAAAGAATTGTCCTAGAAAAGAATTCTAATGACTGTTTAAAATTCGGGAAGTGGTTTTATCAGACTACAAATAAATGGAATTCAGTGCAAGAATGAGATGCAATTTACCTAAAAAAAATGATTTGTTTGGGGAGAGGTTAACTGGGGTTTGAACCAAGGGCCTTTGCACTGAGCTACCTTTCCAGCCCTTTATGTTGTATTTTGAGACAGAGTCTCACTAGCTTGCCCAGGCTAGGCTCAAACTTGCCATCTTCCCTTGTCAGATTCTCCGAGTGCTTCGACTACAGGTGTGAACCACCATGGCTGGTTTGTCAAATTTTAAAAAGATTTTACAGCTCAATATTCACTGAGAATAGGGCTACAAATGTCTCAGGTACCACTTTTGGAAATTTAAAAAAAAAAATCTGCAAGATCTATCAGATGTATAACCTATCCAATGAAAACTATTACATTCATTAGTCTAATGTGTTCCAGTTCATTGTATCTATCACTTAGAAATTCAGAACTACAGACATATATATGAACAAATCTCATGGCTTCATAAATTTTACTAACCTCAATTAGGCACATGGAAAACCAAATCCTTATGATGTAAACCCAAGCAAAAAGAAAAATGAGGACAGTAACTTACACACAGAAAATTTTAAAATTTTAATCATAGGTATACAAATGTTAGTGAAAAAACCAGCAAACTATTAATATTAGTCAAATCAGGATTATCACGTGAAAACTAATGATTCTTTTCTTTTTTATACTCATGCATATTTAAAATTTTTCCATATTCAAAGCATAATGTAAAAATTTAAAAACACACTCTGGTATTATCTTAATTTGGAGAACAAAAAGTGAGATCAAAAATTTTATGAGGATATATTATTGGTCATATTTCTTTTCCCAGCTTATCTTCAATACACATGTTGTTTTTATAATTGGAATAGTTATAGAACATTGTGTTGTGTATAACAACAAAACCTTGCCAATACGCTTTTTGAAATGAAGTGCAATGAAAAAATGTAATTTTTTTTCTGTTGAGGAAGCTAATCTGTGTTTGACAATACCATAATCTAGCAGTGTTTGGCCCAGATCTCTGAGTACGAAGATTTGTTTTTGCCCATTTTGCTTACTGTTGTATTCCCAACAATTACAACATTTTTTAGGCCATAGAATCTCCTCTAAAGTATTTATTGAATAGTTCCATGTATTCAATTTATGCCAGTGTAATGTTCAATCTTCACAAGTGATCGACAACTCACCACTTATATGCTATTGACCAAGAAGAGGTTAGTCTTCTTTAAACACAGCATAAATTCCAGATAAAATGATAACCTTCCATTAGTTTGCAGTATCTCCTTTTTATGCCTTTAACTACATACTGCACAATCTTGTGAAAACTACTTAATATTATGTAGGGTTTCTTTTCTCTCATGCTCAAAATGAAGATAATGATATCTAACATTAGGGGTTACTATATCAATTAGGTATGTGTCAATGTTACTACACTACAGTTAACCTGAATACATGATAAAATTAGGCTTGCCCATATTGTACATTTTCATCACCCATTGATTGTTTGTTCTTTATGTGACTATGTCTTTAAAAATTTTTAAGAAATCATCTTACTTCATGCACATTTTTATCTAAAGGGATTTAAAAATGCTATAAGTAAATTCCTCCTTTTTAAGCAGGTTATTTTGGTATATCATGCCTGGAAAAAAATCATCCAAAATGTTTTACACCTCCTCCTTTTAATCATATTCTTCTTGGAAGAAATTATTAACCACACTGTAAAATGAAATAGATTTTTTAATATCTAAACATGTTAAAATGCTGCAATTAGATTTTTTCACCACGTGTAGTTTCTTTTGTAGAGCAGAATTTTAAATAGTATGCCATCTGTTCTTTCCTATTTCTAATTATAGCATTGAATATAAATTCTAATAGGGATCTTAATTTGAAACATTATCATGAGAAAACAAGGAGATATACATTCCTGTCTCTGCTCCATAATAATTGTTATGAAAGTGTGGAATATTTTATGAAATACTATATATAAACAGAAACTGTGATTTTCTGAACTGAAAGAAATGATCAAATTTAATTTCAGCTAAAAAGGCAAACAAATATGCTTTTAGTGATAATTTAAAATAGTGTGCATAAATATGCAAAAAATAAAAAATTTGTAAGTGCAGCAGAAATAATTGTCAGATTATATATAGTTGTTAACATTCAAAATTGGTTCTAATAAAACTAACAGTAGTTGCTTGTTAAAGGTAAGTTAGAAAACAGCGTTGAGGGAGAAGAGTTGAGAAAGTCTCACTCTAAGTTTTATTAAATGTTTTACCAAAACTGACATTTTGTTTTTCAAAACTGACATTTAAAATAGTTGATGTTTTCTAAGAAAACAAGAGTCACCCAAATGCTTCACATGTAACATATGCACACTGTATCCTGAATCAATAAAGAAATACTTCTGTCCAAAAAATAGCTAACAATTTAGAACACCATCAAATGAGATTTTTGCATTTATAGACAACATGAATTGTTATCAATTATGTTTCTGTTAGTAATATTTTCACTTATTATGAAATAATTGTAGCCAAGTAATAAACTTGGTTATCTTCAAATGTTGATCATATAAGTTAATCAAAATCACAGAACTAGAAGAGGTAAAGCTAAGATTAAATAATTATCTAAAGCTGTATGAAATAATAAGATAAAAGATTAAAATATATGGCAAGAATGCTTCAAGAATAAAATTTTTATCATAAATGGAAAAACCACAACTGATAGTATGAAATAAACTATCATAGAATCTTCTAAATATTGATATAAAGAGTTTTAAATGCATTTCCCACCTTATAAATAATTTTGAAAACATATTTTAAAAGAGAAGATAAAAAACAAAACTCAAAGATTAATATATGTGTATAAGTGATAAGTTGTTTTGCCTCTAAAAAAGTGAAGTAAACACAATTCTCTAGGAAAAAAATTTTCACTTGAAATACTTTAGAATTTCCACCTTGCAAACTTAGTAAAAAATGAAATCAGTGTGAGAAAATTACTACTTTAAAAATGAAATTTCCATGAGCAACATAAACATAAATTTTAGAGAAAAAGAACACTAAGTATATTAAATATACAAAGTATTGCATATAAAATGCAAAAATGAATTAAGTATTTTAGGGGAAAAGATGGCATCAAAATTAAAAAAGAAAAACACTGTAAAACATAACACAACATTTTTATATGAAACTTTCAAGAATTCTAGAATTGAAAACTAATGTCAGCACATTCCAACAAAGGGAGAGGCTGCTCTCCGGTAACCAGCTCAGAGGGAAGGCAGAGGCAGGCTCTGCTCAGAGCGCATTCTAACGGATAAATGGAGACACCCGCTTGCCGGTAAGGAGCTCAGAGGGAAGGCAGAGGCAGGACCTGCTCTGCATGCATTCCAGCAGTCCACTGGACACTTCCACGAACAGAAGCAGGCCCTGCACCAGAGCACCCAATAGTCACCATCGGATATCTCTAGACAGCACTGGCCAGGAAAACCAAACAGTCACAC